>JAQFVV010000067.1:805842-873342 GCA_028023455.1 Epiperipatus broadwayi | reverse complement strand
ATTAAAATAAGCTTTAAAAAAATTACAGAATAAAAACAAAGATTCTAAATCTTTAAATTAATTATAAAATAAAAATCTTTTTAATAATAACGAAAATTTTTTTAATTTTCAAATATAAAAATTACATACAGATTCTTAAGGCAAAATGCCAATTAAAGAAATGATTATGAAATAGATAAGAGTTCCCGCCCAGAGATAAAGACACAGACCTCAGTGGA
This sequence comes from Epiperipatus broadwayi, assembly GCA_028023455.1. Taxonomy (NCBI): domain Eukaryota; kingdom Metazoa; phylum Onychophora; class Udeonychophora; order Euonychophora; family Peripatidae; genus Epiperipatus; species Epiperipatus broadwayi. The sequence goes on along the minus strand of JAQFVV010000067.1, from coordinate 873,124 downwards.
AAATCCAAAATCTTACCTTGGACACAAACCCAATAAACTGATAAAATACAGACATGAAGTATGTTTGATGCATCCTGCATTTCAGAGATAAGGTGCCTGAGGATTATAAAAGGAAAATCCAAAACAATTATTAGTTGGAGATTAGAAAAATTAAAAATTATAATTCTTTAATCTGTTGCTGAAAAGTTAAAATAAATATTATTGCTGTCACCAAAAATGTAATGAGCTTCATTGTGCTTTCTTCGGTGTGGCCAGCCAAAGATAGCTTTCCTATTCACGGAACCCAGGATTGAACCACTGGGGCTGTATGCAGAAATACTCATCAAGCTTCATAAATAGTCATCGTCCAGAAGAACAAGGCCCTTGTGAAACTTAAATCTTCCTTGTGAAGAAACGAGCATGAACAAAGGAAAATATAAATTTATAAATGAAACATAAACTCTCTTAAGTTTAAAATCTTCAAACTTTATGTGTCTTTAAAATGAACTATAGACTTTCTTTCCTGAGCAAACCTGAATTTTATCTTTCTATAAACTTTGCAATTTTAAGCTCTTATTTAAAGTCTTAAATGTAATCTTTTAAAAAAAAAGTATTGTATTTTATTTTTATTTATGCATGCTAAAAATATCTGTTTGTAATGGGGTGGAGGTTTGCTATTGCAAACGAATTTAAAGATGAAAATACTTATCGTTGTTTGTGCATTATTAAATTTTAAAAATAGGTTAAAAATAGTATTTGAAAAAAAAAAAAAAGTTAAATATAATGTGTCTTTTTAAAAGCATTTAAAACCGTAAAGAAAAAGATTTTTTTTGAATTAAATTAATAAAAATGATTTAAATTTTAGTTAAGTGTAAATGGCTGCTAGATTAGTTTAAATATGTTGATTTTAAAGGGGGTTTTGATTTCGGACTATTTGTTTTATAGTTGTGTCAATGCTGGTGGAGATATATATGGACATTTATATCAATGTAATGTGAAGTGTGTTAGCACCTAGGGGGCGAGTCCAACTGAATGCATGACCCCAAAGAGATAGTCATATCATTGAAATGGACACAGACATATTTCCTGTGCCATTGACCCATTCCAGCTCTGGATTTAGAAGATAAGTCGGCAATATAGGACCGCTCTCCCATCCATACTTAGCGTTTTCTTTTTATATTACATACAAGATTTATTTTCCAGATAGAAGTCCATTTCTATGCTGGTTGAAGCTGATGTTTTCTCCAATAATATCATGCTGTTCAGATGCACATTCCTGTTGGCATGATTCTTTGCCAACATGTTCACATTGCATTGGTTGCTGATATATATCTGAAAGTGAGCATTGGTGTGGCTGCGGACTTTTAGCTTGGAATCAAATGTTTGAAAGTCTTTTAGTGCATTGTCTGGGTACCTCATCTATACTCAACATTCTAAAATTTAAAATTAAAGTTAAAACAAATAAAATAAAAATGAAACAGAATAAAACATAAATTTCTTCTTGTGTTATAAAATTTTTTTTTTTAAAGTTTGTGCATTATTAATTATATATGTAAATAAAATCTTTTCTGTCTTATTAATACTGACAGTGATTGCTATTATTATTTATTAAAAGAAATATATTTAATAAATGTTTTAAACCTCTGCTACTTCATGAGCTAGTGACTTGGGCTGGCGGACGTGATCTTAACCGCACGTATCTGCCCACTCTATAAATTTTCTAGGTTTGAATGGCCTATTGGTGCTCTCATATGGCAGATATGGTAAGACTGAAAATTTCACATCATCCCCAACCATTATAATATATATCTTAGATTATTTTTTTTTGTAAAATTATATAATAGTAATGGATAACAGTAATGAAATGCCAGTTAGTGGTAATTTTGATGTAAGGAATTTAATAGAGAAACCTAGAGGCTATAATAAAAACCAATTATAATGAACTAGAGGCTAGATTAAAAATGAATTTAAAAGAGGAACCTAGAGCTGAGATGAAAATTTGCTTTGGTAACATAAGGGCTGGATTAAAAACCGACTCTTATGAACTGAAATCTGAATTGAAAGCTAACTCTGATGATTTTAGAAATGAGTTGAAAACCCACTTTAATGAACTTCCTAGATAATTAAAAGTTGCATCAAAAATTCTGGTAGATGATAATGATATGGGTTTAGACACAAAAGTTGACGAAGAACCAAAAGAGTTAGAAGAGTCTGATGAAATATGTAGAAAAAATCCATAATTAGGTAATGAAAAAATGAAATAATATAAAGAACCAATAGACATGACTAGTAAAAATATTAATGAAAATGAAGAGTATGTTAAAATGGTTCATTAAAATAATGAGTTATATAATAAAATAGTGAAAGAACCCAAAGAAACTTTTAATTTGACTAGTGATGATAAAAGAGTTGATGAATCTGTAGAAATAAAATTAATTTCTTTGGATGAAAAGTATCTAAAGTTATTAGACAATGAACTACCAAATATTACATATAATACCAGTAATAAATTTAAAGATAAAATGCAAAATCTTGTTCAGAAATGTACCATTAATTGTGGAAATGTTTATCCAAAATTTAATATTTACAAATAAATATTATTTACAAGAATTAAGGATATAATGCCTAATGTAAACTTTATGAAAGTAGAAATTGATCAAAACAGAGATTTAGGCAAAGCCAAAGTAAAACTTAAATTTAAAAGTAAAGAGAAAATTAAAGTGGAATTTCTTAGAGAAATATTTAATCATAATAAAAATATGAAGAAAATTAAAGTAAAATTCAAAGAGATGAGTAGAGAGAATATTAAGATAAAGTATCTTAAAAGAAGTAGCAACTTTATAAGAGAAATTGGCAAAGTCAAAATTAAACTTAAAATATTAAGTGATGTAGTTATTAGTAAAGATTTTCTTCGAGAAAATATAGCTAACGAAAGAGATTTAAGTATACCTAAAGTCAAACTGAAAAGAATTAATATAGAATAGGATAATATTAATGTTGTAAAACAAAATGATTTTCAAGAATTCTTTAATGTTGAAGTTGTATCACATCAATCTGATTTGCGATTTTTTAAGGATTATTTAGGAAATTTGAATGAATACCATTCAAAATTTCCCAAAGAATTGTTTTCAATTGAACATAGAACAAGTGAATTAAAACAAAGACTTGCTCAAGCCGATGATATTTATCAGGATATTCAAATGAAAGGTAATAGATTATCTGATAAAGTAGAAACTGTTATTGATAAAATTAAGAATTATGTTAGTGCTTATGATCAAGTTAGTATTTACGTAAAGGATATAGTGGCAGAATCTAAGGAGATCATATCACAATTTTTTATGCTGATCCCAAAATTATTCACAAGCAATTGAATTATACCAAAACATTATATAAAAATCTTGTAAATCAAAGAAAACTTCTTCATAGAGTTCAACAAACTGGAAATTCTTTTCGAGAAGAAATAAAAGGCACTTTTGATTATTTTTTTTTTTTGATTTAAAGAAAACTTGGACAAAGATCTAGATGATCTGAAAGATAGATATGAACAAATGAATATGGTTATTAGTAAAAAAGTAATATTCTTCATTCCATGTTAGCCCTCAAAAAGAGTACTAATTTGAGAAGTTTTTCAATATCTCATAATTAATTAGTTATTTGCAAATACATTTTTTTCATGTGGATTAGGGGGTATTGTAAAAGATGGATAAATCTACCTTTATTTAAAAAAAAATTATTTGTTGGTATTTAAAAAAATCTCTTTGATTTGATGTTTATATATGGAATATTATTATTGTTTATGGTTATAAGTTATAGTTATTGTTGTTTGGTTTTATTATTTTATTTATTTGTTGATGGTACATCACTGTGAAATTTAATTGCTATTGTTATTATTATTCTTATTGGTGATATTTTAATAGTAATAGTGACATGTATTAATTATTATAAATAAATAGAGACATATGAATTGTGGATTATAAAAAAAAAATATTTTATTTATAGTGATTATTAAAAAATGCAATGTTATTATTTATATATATATATATATATTTAAAGCTATCAAATAAAATTTTTGATTTAATATTTTTTATATGATTGATAATTTTATTTTTTTTGAATGTTAATTGTTTTAAAGAAAACATATGAAACAATGGTTTTCAAAACTGCATTGTCTGGTGCTCATGAGAACAACAGAAACAACAGAAAAAGAAGCCATTATTATTAAGATAGTTATTAAAAAGAAACTGAAGGAGAAAATTAGTTGTACAATGTTTCTTCTGAATTGCCATTTTTGAGAATAATAAATAATCTATTGGATGTAAACACCTTGATAATGGAAGGGTGAATAATAACATTGTCACAGTTCAAGTGCTGCAATCTTCTTGACTTTATCCTAGCAATTAAAAAAATAAGCAATGCCCCAACATATAAATTACATTGTGTTGTAATGTAAGATAGCTATCTAAAAGAAAAAAAAAATCTTTAATGGTAAATTCAGTAACAATCGGGAAGCAACTAAAATTAGTTAATCTACTGGATTCAACATGTCAATTATTATTTTTTTCAAGGAGATAAATCTTTAGAAAAATGAAATATATATATATGCATTTGGAAACCGAAAATTTTCTCTAACGTGATATTTTCTTCAAAATTTAATCTTGGCTAGAATGCATTCAAATATTAAAGAAATATAAATGAATAAAACAACGGAACACATTGAACATTGAAAAGGTAGTAAATAACTTTATTAATGTAAATGATTTGTTTATATATATTTTTGAGATCAATATTCTTTTTTTTTATTTTCAATTAGAAAGATGAAACATTTTTATAAGTATAATTTTATTTTACTTAAGCATCTAGTTTAAAAACCAAACAGTTAATAAATGTCAAAATTAACACTTAAGTATTAGAAATTTGTAAGTAAAGCTCTAAGTTTAAATTGCATATGGGTTATTATATAAATATTGTAGTAAGTGAAATTTATATTTGTAAATTTTATAATCAAAAGTTTTATTATTTACATAAATTAATTTTTTTTAAATAAATATTTTTTATTTATTTATTTGATAATGGGATATGTTCTTGGAGGTGGATCATAGATGAGTTGATTTGTTAGAGGTTACTTATCCATTAGAAATCATATATATATATATATATATATATATATATATATATATATATATATATATATATATATATATATATATATATATATATATATATATATATCGTGTGAGTGCATATACAAAATAACAAATAACAAAACGAGGTAAAATAAGTGCCACATTCATATTAAGGTATAAGTTAGCACTAAATGACTAGGTAGTCAAAGATATGTTATATTTATAGGCCTGAGTGAGCCTCATTGTAAATAATAAAAAAAGTATTAAATGCTTGTACAGATAAGTATAGTCCAAAAGTGAATATATATATATATATATATATATATATATATATATATATATATATATATATATATATATATATATATATATATATATATATATATATATAAACGTTTTATAATGTAGTGGAGTAAATTTTGATGATTTCTTTTGATGTAATGATACTTAGTCGATTAACCTGCATTGAGAGCATATCTATTCTTTATGTTATTATTTTACAAGATTTTACTAGTCAATTATTTACTTATTTATTTATCTATTTTCATTTTCACTTCATATAATAACTCTTATGCAAACATAAACAACAATTCATATATTTGCTGTATATAATATACTTTTATTTATTTACTTTTTTTTTTTAAAATTTGAGTACTTGGAAAATATAAATATTGATTTGTATTTATATTAGTGTATACTTGTTGAGCACAAATATGTCTTTGTATATATATATATATATATATATATATATATATATATATATATATATATATATATATATATATATATATATATATATATATATATATATATATATATATATATAACAATAATAAAAACAAGTTTTACCAGAAATTTATTTTTTAATATAAATGACATACATTCACAGAATAAATAAATACTATTATGTTATTGGAGCACTTTTCAGATGAAATGAGCAGTACATTAAATTATATACATATATAAACATAATGTCATTAGATTTTTACAAGAATTTTTATGTCAACTTGTCAAGTGGTCATTCATAATTTTAGTATGAATAAATTGTTGTGGGGGGAGGGGGTGTATGATTTTATGTTTTATATTTAATATTTATTTATTATATTTTTATGTTTTATTTTATTTTTTATGTTTTTGGTTTTATTGTGTGGATAGTTATGGAGGTTGTTATAAAGTAATGTGTGTTTTTATAGATCCTTGAAAATGACTATAAATTAAATATAATTGAAATGTTGTATATAATGAACAAGTGGATATATATATATATATATATATATATATATATATATATATATATCAAAACTACCCCAAAACCAAAATTAAACTAGACCAGCATAAAAATAATATTAAAACCCAACCTAAGGTTTCACTGCTACAAGCAGACTTCTCAAGTGTAAAGAACTACCAAAAACTGCACAATATATATAATATTAAAAACTACCCACAAATCCATTCACTTCCCATCCACCCTTAATATTAAAAGAAATTTTAAATAAGTTAATTGCTTCAGAATAATAAGTTTTCAATAATAAAGTCTCTTTAATTCTTGTTTTGATTTCATTTCTCTCAAAGAAGACAACCTTAGCTTCATCAAAATCAATAGTGTGGCCTATTTCTTTTTCATGGCCATACAACGCAGAACTAAGATATCTATTTTTACCTCTACTTTTATGAACCTTTATTTTTTCATTTAAACTCAAACTACTCTGACCTATGTAAACCTTCTTACAAAATAAACAGGGGATAAAATATACTACACCAGGAATAGTCTTTCTATCAAAACCTTCTTTTGTATTATTTAATAAATTATTCAATGTAACACCCATTTTCAAGCAATTTTATTATTTCCAAACAATTTACTATTTCTGCACTCAATTTTATAAGAAGACAATTTAAATGGCAAAGAAATAAAATCATATTTTTCTTTAACCTTTACATCCTTACAAATATTACTATCAAATAAAATACTTTTAACAAATTTATCAGAGTATCCAACACTCAAGTAATCTTTATAAAATTGATATTTCTGAAACAAAGCTACCCCACTAGAATTATTTAATTTAATGTTCCTATGACAATAATTTCTTAAAGAAGCTACTTTATGAGATACAGACTGGATAGCTATCAGGTTTAATTATAGATCTTAATTCTTTACTTTTAACTAAATGACTGCACAATAAACAATTAGTTTCTACATTTTTAATCACCAAAAGATCGAAAAATTTTAACTTACTAAAATCCAACCCCCTCCTTCTAACACAAATTTTATAGAAGGATCAAAACAATTAAACTCATTTACAAATTCCTTCAATTTATCATTCTCAACTACAAACTAATAATCATCAACATATCTGACAAATAATTTTACATATAAACAATTCTTTTTAATAATAATTTCCTCTTCCATATAACTAATATAAACTGAACATACTAAAGGAGAAATAATATAACCTATTATCCACCCTTCTTTAATCTTATAAAAATTACCATTATAAGTGAAATACATAGAATCTTCCAATAACAAAATCAAATCTTTAATTACCTTAATTTTATTTTTTGATAAAGAACTTTTCTTAATCAATACAGACAAAAGAACATCAATACTGCATAACCTATTAACAGACTGATACATATTTTCAATATCTAAACTTCCAAATACCCAATTACTTTCAATTTTAAAATTATTAATCTTATCAAAAGCCTCAAAAGAAGAAGAAACTGTGTACTGACCAAAATCAACAAATTGTTTTAAAAAATTATTCAAGAATCTAGAAATACCCTCTACAACACTACCTGTAAAATCAAAAATAAATCTTAAAGGAAAACCATCTTTATGAGTTTTAATATTCACAAACACCTTAGCTGATGTAAAATCATTAGGATAGCATTTTAAATAATCTACTTTATTAAAAATTTTTAAATTAACTATTTTCTTCATAGTATCTATCAATTTTCTTTTAATCAAATTACCTGGATCTTTATCTAACAACATATATTTACCATTATTTAATTCTCTATCCATTTTCTCTTTGAATTCATCTCCTTTCATAATAACAAACCTACCACCTTTGTCTTCATGAGAAATGATTACATCATTAGCAATTAACCTATTCTTAACATGTTTAATTTCAGCAGGATTAATAAAAATTTTTCTTTCCTTTTTAAACTATTATTCAAAATCGATAGAATACCAACTTTCTGCTCATCACTCAAATTACTAGATTCAATAGATGAAATTGTATCAAAAACTATATTTTTTGAATGAAATGGAACAAAATTAGGGCCTTTACCAAGATTATCTAATTCTCTATGAATTAACTTCAAATCAGAAAGATTAACATCTCTATCCTCAGAAACATTATTCTCATACCCTTTATCACTACAATAAATTTTATTAGCTTTCCCAAACAACTACTTTAATTTTCTTTCATATATTTTTTACAATAGAAGTTTGACCTATTCTGTCTAAATTGTCTCATAAAAAAATTCAAAATTGAATAATTAAAATCTTGCCTCCTTTCTAAATAATATCTATTCCTTTTATAAAGATAAATAAATTTGTAAAACCTTACAAAAGTATCTTTTAAAAAACTATTCAATATATATGTTTATAACTTAAAAACTAAATTCTTATTTGGAAGCAACTTTTTATTTCTACTAAAATTAATAACACAGCACCTAGGAAAAACACTAAATTCCCTACATTTTTTAAGAAAATAAATCTGCCATCGTAAAGATTCTATCCTATCACTCAATCTAGACAAATTTTTAATTCTTCTAATATCATTCAATGGAAAATTATTAAAAACTAAACTCCACAAACCCATACTAAAAAAACCCAATTACCATTACCTTTATAAATTAAAACCCAATAAAAACACACACACACACACACACACATATATATATATATATATATATATATAACTAAATAAACACAAATATACTCTTTCAACCCAAACTCAAGGAAGAAACATAATATACATAAATGACATTCAAATATATCAATAATTAAAAAAACAAAAAATATATCAATAATAAAATATCAATAATAAATTTCAATAATAAAATATCAATAATAAAATATATCAATAATAAAAGAAAAACAAATCTTTACACTACATCAGCAAAACTACTCTTAAATGTAGAAACTAATTGTTTATTGTGCAGTCATTTAGTTAAAAGTAAAGAATTAAGATTTATAATTAAACCTGATAGCTATCAGTCTGTATCTCATAAAGTAGCTGCTTTAAGGAATTATTGTCATAGGAATATTAAATTAAATAATTCTAGTGGGGTAGCTTTGTTTCAGAAATATCAATTTTATAAAGATTACTTGAGTGTTGGATACTCTGATAAATTTGTTAAAAGTATTTTATTTGATAGTAATATTTGTAAGGATGTAAAGGTTAAAGAAAAATATGATTTTATTTCTTTGCCATTTAAATTGTCTTTTTATAAAATTGTGTGCAGAAATAGTAAATTGTTTGGAAATAAGAAAATTGCTTGGAAAAAGGGTGTTACATTGAATAATTTATTAAATAATACAAAAGAAATTTTTGATAGAAAGACTATTCCTGGTGTAGTATATTTTATCCCTTGTTTATTTTGTAAGAAGGTTTACATAGGTCAGAGTAGTTTGAGTTTAAATGAAAGAATAAAGGTTCATAAAAGTAGAGTTAAAAATAGATATCTTAGTTCTGCTTTGTATGTCCATGAAAAAGATACAGGCCACACTATTGATTTTGATGAAGCTAAGGTTGTCTTTTTTGAGAGAAATGAAATCAAAAGAAGAATTAAAGAGTCTTTATTATTGAAAATTTATTATTCTGAAGCAATTAACTTATTTAAGAGTTCTTTTAATATTAAGGGTGGATGGGAAGTGAATGGATTTGTGGGTAGTTTTTAATATTATATATATTGTATAGTTTTTGGTAGTTCTTTACACTTGAGAAGTCTGCTTGTAGCAGTGAAACCTTAGGTTGTGTTTTAATATTATTTTTATGCTGGTCTGGTTTAATTTTGGATTTGGGGTAGTTTTGATTATATAATATATTTAATATATATATATATATATATATATATATTTATATATATATATATATATATACATATATATATATATATATATATATATATATATATATATATATATATATATTGTGCCCTTTTGTATGGGTCACCATCTAATTTTTGTGCTAATCTATTAAAAATTTTAAATTTAAGATATATTTGAATATGTGATGTTAATTTTGCTTATGGTAATATTTCAAAAGGTTTAATTAAAGCAATCTATGAGTATTTGATATGTGAAATTGTGCTGATATTGAGAGAGACATTTTAAATGATGATGATTATAATATATGGTTGGGAGAAAAATGGCCATAATCAATACTGCATTAATATATTTAATAAATAGGTATTTAAAGCTAAAAGTGTTTAAAAGACAAGTTAAAATTAAATGCATATGTTTATTGTTGATAAAATAATATTATAAAAGAATATAAATATTTTAATTATTGTAAGTACTTAAATAAAAGACTAATATTTGATTTTAATAATATTGGATAATTATTTTAAAATCTATTATAATATCTTATTTATTTAAAAAATATTTATTTTTAAAAAATGCAATTGTTAGTTTATTTTTAGACGATGACAAGCGTTTCTTGTGTTGTAAAAAACAGATGTTAGTTAAATATACACACACATGCTTGGAAGTTATTTAGTAAAGTTGCAAAACTATTTTAAAAATTATGTTATAAAATTTATAAATAATACGTGAGTTATCACGAGATAAAAATAAAGATAAATCAATGTAGAATATTAAATCTGATTTTAAAATATTGTTTTAAAAATATAACGTATAAAAAATACTTAGTTTATTTTAAATAATTTTATAAAAGTTAAAATTAAAATCAAGTAAGTAAGAATATTTTAAAAAAAATGTTTAATAGATTTAAATAAACGATAAAGATTATTTTAGAAATTTAATAATGTAATAAATATTAAATATTAAATAAGTCATTATTTATTTTTAATTTTGTGTTGTTGGTAAATATGTAAATAAGCCAGCAAAGTTGATTGTTTAATCTACCAATCAAATGGGAAGTTTCTTCCGGTATAAAAGCTCAGTTCAATTGTTAGGAGAGGACTTCGTGATTGATTTTTCAAGTTAATTGTGTTATTAAAAATAGCAAAGTAAATTTGATAGACGCTCTTAAAATCAATTTTAAAATTACAAGAGTGTCATTATAAATAATTTATAAAAGTTTTAAATGATAGACATGCAGTGTTAACTTAATTTTTTCCCTATCGATCGTCTCTACTAAGCTCAATTTACAAGCAAATAGTCATGGGAACATCATATATAGTGAAAATATATCGGAAACTTTACCTTAGAAATATGACAAACGCTGGATTAGTTCGGAAAATTACAAGATGGAGAAAAGTAGTATTTTGGACAGTATATAATTTTAAAAGCTAATTACTATTGCCTATTAGAAAATAAATATTTTAAAGAATAAAAATACTTCTTTATAAAGAAAGTATTTTGTAAGATATAAATTTAAATATATATCTTAAGGAAAGATATTAGAAATAAAAGTAGTTTTTATAAATACTTGCCTTGCTAAGTCTTTATGTTTAAAAGACTGAATGTTGACAATTTTGAAAGGCAAATAAATTGAAAATATAATTAACTAAAAGTCTTAAGATAATAAAAATTATTATATTGAAATAATCTAAACGCTGGTTGTTTAGATGAAGAAGCTTATTCTTACCTGGATATTTTGTTAAGAAATGTGCAAGTAATACGTGGACGTCCAAGTTAATTTTAAAAATAATTAAATATAAATTTTTATAAACTATAGACTAAATTAAAATAATAACTTTTGAATAATATTTTTAAAAGAACTAAACCAGGATCCTATAAACTATTTTAATTTTATTTTATTTTCTTGTGGGAACTTATTTTTAAAAAAGAACATTTTCGTTTTTCATAAACTTTTAAAAAAACACGTGATGGACCGGAAACAGGAAATGGTGTGCTAGTGAATATGTGCCTAGGATTAAAAAAACTTTATGGTGGAAAAGAAAACATCGCTGGAGTCACGTAATATGAACTCTGTTTTATTTATCTAATATAAAAATTAAATATTATTAATTTATTAAAATAAGATAGGTACATATCTTTAAATAATAACTAAAAAATAATATAATGATTAATTGCATGAGTTTATTTTATAATTAATATAACACAGAATATTTTAAAGTATGATCGTGAGTATAAATGTGAATTATTTTATGAAGCTGTAATTCCGAAGAATATTGGAAGATGGACTGGACATTAATTCATTATCTATGGTAAAAATTGTATAATAATAATAATTTTGATGTATTTAATATGTTTTATTTAGATCAACCAAATATTATGTTATTTTGAATGAATGTATGATTATTTTAAAAATACACACATTATATTGGCAGTGACAGTTTTATTTAAATATGCATAATTTGAATTTATGAAATAAATACGATGCAACATTACATAAGAAGCTTAGAAATAATTATATGATTCTTTCGTTAATAAATTTTGATATTGTTTTTATGTTATAGTATTAGAATTATATTTATTATTTATAAGTAATTATTTTTATTGCAAGTTAGGAATAGATTTAAAAGTCTATATTTTATTTTGTTGTTTTATTGGATAAATTAAGTTAAGTTTTATGTAGAAGTTTATATTTGGATTGAAGATTTACTGAATATAGATGATGAAGTATAAATAGTTTGGATAATTAGTATTTATTTAAAGTTGATGAGTTGTTTTTCCGGAAATTTTAAATAAGTTTTAGAGGATGTTTTTGTAGATAGAAATTTATTAAGAAGGAGTAGTATAACACATAAAGTAGAGTAATAATTTTACATAGAAAAGAATCATAAAATTTATCTAATATAATACTTTATGAATTTGAAATTGATTAATAATTTAAATATTATTATTTTTAACAGTACATATATGTAATGCATATTTGATAAAACATGTAGCATGAATTGCATTAAGTGAAATATAAAATTATAATCAATTATTTGTTATTACATTACAAGGATACATTAGTTTCTATATTATGCTATTAGAGTAATACTAATAGTAGAGTGAACACATACTAGTACATGATGAAATAAGTAACAGTAATACTTAAGTGATGTAGCAATTTAATTAATAAAGTTTAATTGTTTACATATGCTACATAAATATTATTTACATAAATTTTTCTGTGTAATAATTGAAGTTCACTGATATTTATTTAAAGTCTAAGTTTTGAAAACATACTTCAATGTTATTAATACAGCATTTTAAAGGATGTATAATTACTTATTAGGAGTATGAGTTAATAACAGTGTAAACATATTGTATTATTATTTTCTTATTTTTATTTTCTTTGTTTTCATAATTTTGAACTGTAAATATTGTAAATAAATTCTTAATTAAAGTTAATGTAAATAAATTTGTTTAATTTGTTTTAAAAGTGTGTCGAGTTCATTATTTTGCACCACAGCATTTGACAGCAGATAATTTGAAGAAACATAATATTTGCACAATGTGAATTTATTAATATTATTTTAGAAATAAATACAATATTTTCCTGATTATCATTTATGAGAATTGATTGACATTATTACATCATATTACAATGGTCATAGAGTAATTAGATGGTTATAATACACAATATAAGAGTACAAGATTATTTATTGCCACAGATTATTAAATTATAAGATTTTGATCTATTCTAAAATTAAGATACTATATGAAAATAAAAGATATACATATGATTATTTATTTATTGAATACTTAATAATATAACAGAAATAGATAAGATTAAGTTATACCCTAAGATTAGTATTGAGTATTATTATTATTAAAATAAGTTAGGTGTATTTAGGTTTGATATAAAATCCCATATCATACTTATTTACATGAGTTATCATTACTTTAAGATAATTAGAAGAACCTGAGATTATTTAATTATATTTTAAAAATTAAAAGTTAAGATTTATTTATTTTATTATTATTAAAGATAGTTTATTTTATTTAAAAGCCATAAGAATGCTGTAGAGGTAGTAGTAAGTTAATAAGGAGGTGATAGTATTCTTATGCCATTGAGACAATGTCTTGGAAGATATTGACTCAATGTAAATCTACTTATTACTTTGTAACTTTACTTCACAGTCTCATGATTTTGATAAATACTTATTTAATTAGTACATACTATAGAAATATATTGATTTTGATAATTGATAATAAATTTAATTAGAATATGATAGTATAAAAGTAAATTAAAGATAGATATGCAAATTTTAATTAAGCATTATAATTCAATTGAGCTAGTCGTATTTCAAACTATATTATACATCGAGAAGTAAGGGTACAATATATATATATATATATATATATATATATATATATATATATATATATATATATATATATATATATATATATATATATATATATTGTGCCAATGCCAAATTGGCACATCTATATAAAATAATTTTGTATAAAAATTATTATCAAAATCTTTCGGAAAAAAGAATTTGAAATAAAAGGTACAATTAATTACTTTAAAGAGGGGAGAGGGAGTTTTCCTATAAAAAAAAATTAAAAGTTAAAAATCTTTTTTCATTCCAGTTTAGTAGAATAAATGTGTAGATATGTGTGATGGTAAATAGAAATAAATGTTAGCTCATTAATAAGATAAATGTGTGTTAGAATAATATTAAAAAAATAATAATAATTGAAATGAAATGTATTTAAAAACACAGTGGTGGGCTACTAAAGATATAAAATTAGACTGAGCTAGTTTGAGGAAATGTTTCAAGCACTGGATTATGAGCCTACTGCCCGAATATGTTAGTCCTTTGGACTAGCTTGCGCCGAGAGTTTACTCTGAAACAAATAAAGTATTTGGATAGTAGGAGTTTGAATCTAGCAGCTGAGATGGGCCATTGTTGATAGTTAAAGCTAGCTATCAATAAGATCTCCCATTTTGCTTGAACGTGCTGGCTCGTTCACATATCATTTATAAGATTATAAATGTATATGAAGGAGTTTGAAACCGGCCAAAACTTATATATACGTATAAGTAGGTGGTTTCAGTGGTTTGACCTGGTACATAAATGGATTTACCCAATGTTTGGGGCTGAACCTAAGAAATAGCAGTAAATAAATGCTTTGTTTCTTGTTTAAAAATAAAAACCTTAAAGAAATCTAAATTACGTACGTAAAAGTGTATTAAATTAAAAATAAAAAAAAGAATTGACCAATTTTTTTTTTCTTACTTCTTTAAATCAAAAGAGATTTTGTGCTATTTACATTCTGTTAAATAAATGACAGTTGGTGTTTGGGCAGAGTTAAAGCATTAAGATCGGGTAGGATAAACGGACAAAGGATGGCGGAGTCTGCGTGTATTTCCAGTTTAGAAAGAAATCGATAAAATAGAAATTAGTAAACTTATGAGCATGAATAAAATATAATATTAAAGAAAAATAATATAAAAAAGTGTTTAAAATTATAAATGATAAGAAATAAAGCCAAAATGGAGGCTCTAGGAAAAAATATAGAAAATATTCCTGACAAGGGAAAAAAGGAAATTATAGCTTTATTAACTTGCATGTTTGAAAAACAAAAAGAAACAGCCAAAGAATATAAAAAAATAGCTGAAGAACTTAAAAACCAAAGTAATGAAATGAAGAGTAAATTGGATGAGCAAGCTGAAATGCTTGAAAAGTTAAAGGACCAGATTGAAATGGGCCAGAATAAAATAAAGAAGAACCAAGAAGTTATAGAGTTAGATTTAATTAAAGAAAGTCAGGAAGTTGAAAAGAAAATTGACATGATAAAAGCTGTAAAAATTGAATTAGAACTAGATAATGTTGAAACAGAGAAGACTGAAATAAAAATTAAAGCAGAACAGGATAGTGCTAAGACAGGGGAAAATATAGATCAAGAAATAGAAGAGAGACATGGGTTCAAAGTAGAAGATAGCCTAAAAAAGTTTTTACAAAGAATTAAAAATAAAAAAGTAAACATTCGTGTTCACAGATTTAAAAATAGATTTAAAAAAAGAAAGCTTAGAAAAAATATTCCCAGATTGAAGTAATTCAGAGTTTGTCTAAGTATAAAGGTTTTCTGAGTTACAAAGTCGAAAACAAAACGGAAAGAGAAAGAGATAAAACAATAAATTATAAAAGTGGGACCGATAAGAGAGGAAAGTTAGTTGATATTATAGAATTTGTAGAAAGAAAGAAAGAACCACCAGACAAAAATTAAAAATATTAATCTGTCGGATTCGCTGGCTTGACCTAGTTATGAACGACCATGGACTCGGAATAATTGAAAATGTTTAACAAAGTTTAATGAAATAAATGAAAAAATGAGTATCAAGTTAGTTGAATAATTAAAAATGATTAAAGGTAGTCTTAGTAAATAAATAATAATCTTAGAGTTTTTAAAATGTTAAAGCAACAATAAAATGATTTATGTCAAAACCCTCGATTATGTCTTATCGATGATATTGATATCCCAGCTCATAAGTCTAGAACATAGCAGAGCATGACATACACAAAATAAATGTGTAAAATCAAATTAGACAAGCAAAATGATTATGTGAAAAACCCTCGATTATGTCTTATCGATTCTATTGATATCCCAGCACATAAGTCTAGAACATAGCGGAGCGTGACCTAAACAAAAAAAAAAATGTGTAAAATCAAAATAGACAAGCAAAATGAAAATGTTTATAGAATTAAATAAATGAAAAAGATAATGGGATTTCTAGAATAAAATCATGTTAGATATTTTCATAACAAATGAATCGCAATAAAGTAAAACATTTTTTTTTTTCTGAGTACGCGCACATTAAAATAAAATAGTTTTGAATATACATAAGTTAATAAAAGTTGAATAAATAATGGATCGTAATATAATAAAAATAGTTTTTCTGAATACATGCACATAGATAAAGAAGTTAAAATAATGGTTTAAAAATATGATTAAAAAAGTTAAAATAATGGTTTAAAAATATGATTAAAAATCAATATTATAAGATTAGTGTAAAGAAATATTTTAATAATGTTTCTTAAGGGTGATAAATAATACTGGAATATAAATGAATAGTGTAAAATATTGTTCGTGTAAATTTAAAAATAAGGTTGGAAGATTATTAATAAAAAATAAAAGTCAATCTAAGGTGTATTAAGAGTGTGTAAGTATACATGTGTATATACGTGCACATACACTGGTAATATTCGGTAAATACAATACCTCATGCTGCGTATCTTAAATGTATTTATCCAGATATCCTTTTTTTGGTTATTTTCTTGGTACTGCTGCACCTTATGATGAGTGCAAAAAGGGACTTATTTATTACAGATTCCCTGTAAGCAAATCCAGTAATAACTCAATATCTAGAATATTAGTAGGTGTAGAATTTTGCTGCACATATACACATGTGTTAAATAAAGATGTTCGTAACGATTTACAAATAATATTATAAGATTAGTAATAAAAATATAAAGTCAATATAATGTGTATTAAGAGTGTGTAAGTATACATGGGTATATACGCACACATACACTGGTAATATTCGCTAAATACGATACCTCATGCTGCGTATCTTAAATGTATTTATCCAGATATCCTTTTTTGGTTATTTTCTTGGTACTGCTGCACCTTATGATGATTGCAAAAAAAAAGACTTATTTATTATAGATTCCCTGTAAGCAAGTCCAGTAATAACTCGATATCTAGAATATTAGTAGGTGTAGAATTATGCTGTACATATGCACATGTGTAGGAATTATCTAAAATAATAAATTAATAAATCTTTACAGTCAACAATTAAAATTGCAAGAGATAAAATGGTCAAAAATGACACATTTTACTCTAAATTGGAGGGGGGTGTAATGTGCCAATGCCAAATTGGCACATCAATATAAAATAATTTTGTATAAAAATTATTATCAAAATCTTTCGGAAAAAAGAATTTGAAATAAAAGTTACAATTAATTACTTTAAAGAGGGGAGAGGGAGTTTTCCTATTAAAAAAAATTAAAAGTTAAAAATCTCTTTTCATTCCAGTTTAGTAGAATAAATGCATAGATATGTGCGATGGTAAATAGAAATAAACGTTAGCTCATTAATTAGATAAATGCATGTTAGAATAATATTAAAAATAATAATAATAATAATAATAATAATAATAATAATAATAATAATAATAATAATAATAATAATAATAATAATAATAATAATAATAATAATAATAATAATAATAATAATAATAATAATAATAATAATAATAATAATAATAATAATAATAATAATAATAATAATAATAATAATAATAATAATAATAATAATAATGAAATGTATTTAAAAACACAGTGGTGGGCTACTAAAGATATCAAATTAGACTGAGCTAGTTTGAGGAAATGTTTCGAGCGCTGGATTATGTGCCTACTGCCCGAATACATTAGGCCTTTGGACTAGCTGGTGCCGGGAGTTTACTCCAAAACAAATAAAGTATTTGGATAGTAGGGGTTTGAATCTAGCAGCCAAGATGGGCCATTGTTGATAGTTAAAGCTATCAATAAGATCTCCCATTTTGCTCGAACGTGCCGGCTCGTTCACGTATCATTTATAAGATTATAAATGTATATGAAGGAGTTTGAAACCGGCCAAAACTTATATATATGTATAAGTAGGTGGTTTCAGTGGTTCGACCCAGTACAATATATATATATATATATTCAGAAAATAAAGTTTTCTTAAAGAAAGGAGAATGAGACTTTAAATTGTTTGTGGTATTTAATTATATATGTATATATTTATATGTAATGTATATTTTTGAAAAGAAAAAAAAATGATGGATTGTTGATTGGAGGTTTTAAACATCTGTAATAATATATGGACTTGATATAAAATATACTTCCCAATGGCATTGCTATTGTAGATTTTCTCAGCTAGTAACTTATTATATAAAATAGGAAAAGTTTTACAACAAACAATGACTAACATAATATTTTATTAGGAATAATTATTCAGCTACTCTTTTATAATTTATATTATAAAAAATAATAATATTAAAAGCAAATATGTAATTAATTGAAATTATTAATGCTATCCTATGGATATGTCAGGAATCATGATTGTTATTTTTTAAAATATATTAACAATTATTGATAGTTAGATAACTGAATAAGAAAATGTATTTTGTTGAGATCCAATTATCTAAAGAATACTTACACACAATTATAAACGTAAACTAAATTGACTATTTGATTAATAATAATAATAATAATAATAATAATAATAATAATAATAATAATAATGATGATGATGATGATGATGATGATGATGATGATGATGATGATGATGATGATCATGATGATATAATACATTGAGACTAATAACAATAATCTACTCACCTACTTTAAATGAAATGATTTATGAAACTTATAAATATTTACTCTTCTACTTTTACATGGTACTATCATGAAAATAAAATAATAAGTTAGTAATAATCAAAAGCTTTATAATTAACCATCACCTCATACTATCTGACTCAGTTGTTTACCCTTCTTAATTTTATTTTTCAAAAACAACCATTATAATAATCTTTATTTATAAGTAGTATTTTGAAATAATAATATTTGAATTTATACCATATACTAAATTTTAACTGGATTTAAAACTACAAATGTGACCATTGAAAATAATATCATTTATTTTAATGTTCTACACCTACGATAATTTTTAAATTTCAATTTTCAAATAATTATTCAAGTGTTTTCATATTTAATAAAATACAGAATTATTAAATAAGACTTTAATAAAGTTATAATTTCAAAGCAATAAATAATTAATTTATCAAGTTCCAATTCTGTATAATTCTTCTATAAATAAAATATTCAGTATATATTATGTAATAACTTCATTTTGATAATATGACTTTGTCATAGAAATGATTCTATACAAAAATAAAACTAATAATCAAGTTTTAAATTAAAATACGTATTTATTTTAACAAAAAACAACAATTTATAACAGCCATTATAAATATCAGACCTAATATAAGAGGTTCATAAAATTAACATTTAAATGATTACAAATTTACAAGAAAATTCCTTATATTTATAATAAATAAATAAAATATTATTCTTTTCATTCAGACATTCAAATTATATCTACATTATTTGGTACATTAAATGATAAGTTTATTATTAACAATTTGTATGCTTTTCTTTATATAATCAAGTAATTTTACCATCTTGGAGTTCATGCTGATGGGTCTTTCCATGTCATCTCCATATATTAAATTAATCCATTGTAATCCAAATTATTTGAACAAACTTATATTACTTTTATATGACTCAAATTTAAAAATAAAAGGAAAATATACTAATACAATTTTTTAAAGGAATTGTTTATGTTGTGGTAATCTTATAATAACAACAATAATACATTTAAATAGATAATGGAATCAATGATTCTTTCTATCAAAATTATTATTCATTTTTCTGCATGCAACACTTTTTTCACTTAGATTTGCATTCTTATTTTGATCTTATTTACCATTTTCAAACAATAAGTTATTCATATTTTTATAGAATTCAAGAGTATTTGTTTTGTGTATGATTTTACTATCTCTGATAACATTCTAACAAAACTTAGGATAAAAAACTATAAATTCAAAAATAATAACTGGACAACCTGCAATGCCTTTTATATATTCTAATAATATATATATATATATATATATATATATATATATTTCATTCCAATATCAACCTTTCAAGCTAATTGAGCACGCACCTTTTGAGAGTGTTAAATAAATGAATACTCTCCTCTTCAATCCAATATATAGTATTTATTTAACACTCTCAAAAGGTGCATGCTCAATTAGGTTGAAAGGCTGATATTGGAATGAAATATAATTGCAAGCACGGCACTAGATAAAATATTTGCTTTTTTACTAATAATATATATAGAAAATTTTACAGATTAAAAACTGATCTTATTAAATTATTGTACCAAAATATAGGAATGGAAGTATTCTCTCTTTATGACATGTTATAATTTGGAAGGTAGCCACTTTTCCTTAATGATTCTACACAGATATGTCCTGGATTATTTATGAAGCTCTTATGGAATATAACATTCATGTTTCCTTGAAAATCCTCTCATCTCCTTAAAATAATAATAATAATAACAACAATGACAACAACAACAACAACAATAATAATAATAATAATAATAATAATAACTGAAACACAGGCTTATTATATACCTGTGTCTATATATGTAATATAGGGTATATGAGCACAGACTTTCAGATGACCCATCACTCTCCACTCTATCTAATATCACTGATACACTCAAGCACATATATGCTGAAAAGATAAATAATCACCAATATACGTATTTCATGCTAAACCAGCAATCATCAGTTGGTCCAGATTATCATCTCCCACACATATATACTATAAGTGCTCAGATATATATTAAGATAGACAATCTTCCTACTTTAATGGACAGGCTCCAATCTACTACACCCTCCAACTCTTCAACCGTCCATCCAATTGAAAATCTGATGATGGAATGCTCAAAGGCCACCCTGAGGCCGAGATTCTTGTCACACCCATGTTGACCTAAGGTCAATCTGAACCCCACATGTACAGGACATAATCCATTTAATACATGTGCAAGGATGGGCAGACATCTCTACAATGTAATAACTGAAACACAGGCTTATTATATACCTGTGTCTATATATGTAATATAGGGTATATGAGCACAGACTTTCAGATGACCCATCACTCTCCACTCTATCTAATATCACTGATACACTCAAGCACATATATGCTGAAAAGATAAATAATCACCAATATACGTATTTCATGCTAAACCAGCAATCATCAGTTGGTCCAGATTATCATCTCCCACACATATATACTATAAGTGCTCAGATATATATTAAGATAGACAATCTTCATACTTTAATGGACAGGCTCCAATCTACTACACCCTCCAACTCTTCAACCGTCCATCCAATTGAAAATCTGATGATGGAATGCTCAAAGGCCACCCTGAGGCTGAGATTCTTGTCACACCCATGTTGACCTAAGGTCAATCTGAACCCCACATGTACAGGACATAATCCATTTAATACATGTGCAAGGATGGGCAGACATCTCTACAATGTAATAACTGAAACACAGGCTTATTATATACCTGTGTCTATATATGTAATATAGGGTATATGAGCACAGACTTTCAGATGACCCATCACTCTCCACTCTATCTAATATCACTGATACACTCAAGCACATATATGCTGAAAAGATAAATAATCACCAATATACGTATTTCATGCTAAACCAGCAATCATCAGTTGGTCCAGATTATCATCTCCCACACATATATACTATAAGTGCTCAGATATATATTAAGATAGACAATCTTCATACTTTAATGGACAGGCTCCAATCTACTACACCCTCCAACTCTTCAACCGTCCATCCAATTGAAAATCTGATGATGGAATGCTCAAAGGCCACCCTGAGGCCGAGATTCTTGTCACACCCATGTTGACCTAAGGTCAATCTGAACCCCACATGTACAGGACATAATCCATTTAATACATGTGCAAGGATGGGCAGACATCTCTACAATGTAATAACTGAAACACAGGCTTATTATATACCTGTGTCTATATATGTAATATAGGGTATATGAGCACAGACTTTCAGATGACCCATCACTCTCCACTCTATCTAATATCACTGATACACTCAAGCACATATATGCTGAAAAGATAAATAATCACCAATATACGTATTTCATGCTAAACCAGCAATCATCAGTTGGTCCAGATTATCATCTCCCACACATATATACTATAAGTGCTCAGATATATATTAAGATAGACAATCTTCATACTTTAATGGACAGGCTCCAATCTACTACACCCTCCAACTCTTCAACCGTCCATCCAATTGAAAATCTGATGATGGAATGCTCAAAGGCCACCCTGAGGCTGAGATTCTTGTCACACCCATGTTGACCTAAGGTCAATCTGAACCCCACATGTACAGGACATAATCCATTTAATACATGTGCAAGGATGGGCAGACATCTCTACAATGTAATAACTGAAACACAGGCTTATTATATACCTGTGTCTATATATGTAATATAGGGTATATGAGCACAGACTTTCAGATGACCCATCACTCTCCACTCTATCTAATATCACTGATACACTCAAGCACATATATGCTGAAAAGATAAATAATCACCAATATACGTATTTCATGCTAAACCAGCAATCATCAGTTGGTCCAGATTATCATCTCCCACACATATATACTATAAGTGCTCAGATATATATTAAGATAGACAATCTTCATACTTTAATGGACAGGCTCCAATCTACTACACCCTCCAACTCTTCAACCGTCCATCCAATTGAAAATCTGATGATGGAATGCTCAAAGGCCACCCTGAGGCCGAGATTCTTGTCACACCCATGTTGACCTAAGGTCAATCTGAACCCCACATGTACAGGACATAATCCATTTAATACATGTGCAAGGATGGGCAGACATCTCTACAATGTAATAACTGAAACACAGGCTTATTATATACCTGTGTCTATATATGTAATATAGGGTATATGAGCACAGACTTTCAGATGACCCATCACTCTCCACTCTAGATAATAACACCGATACACTCATTAGCACATGTGTCTATCTTAATATATATCTGAGCACTTATAGTATATATGTGTGGGAGATGATAATCTGGACCAACTGATGATTGCTGGTTTAGCATGAAATACGTATATTGGTGATTATTTATCTTTTCAGCATATATGTGCTTGAGTGTATCAGTGATATTAGATAGAGTGGAGAGTGATGGGTCATCTGAAAGTCTGTGCTCATATACCCTATATTACATATATAGACACAGGTATATAATAAGCCTGTGTTTCAGTTATTACATTGTAGAGATGTCTGCCCATCCTTGCACATGTATTAAATGGATTATGTCCTGTACATGTGGGGTTCAGATTGACCTTAGGTCAACATGGGTGTGACAAGAATCTCGGCCTCAGGGTGGCCTTTGAGCATTCCATCATCAGATTTTCAATTGGATGGACGGTTGAAGAGTTGGAGGGTGTAGTAGATTGGAGCCTGTCCATTAAAGTATGAAGATTGTCTATCTTAATATATATCTGAGCACTTATAGTATATATGTGTGGGAGATGATAATCTGGACCAACTGATGATTGCTGGTTTAGCATGAAATATGTATATTGGTGATTATTTATCTTTTCAGCATATATGTGCTTGAGTGTATCAGTGATATTAGATAGAGTGGAGAGTGATGGGTCATCTGAAAGTCTGTGCTCATATACCCTATAATAATAATAATAATAATAATAATAATAATAATAATAATAATAATAATAATAATAATAATAATAATAATAATAATAATAATAATAATAATAATAATAATAATAATAATAATAATAATAATAATAATAATAATAATAATAATAATAATAATAATAATAATAATAATAATAATAATAATAATAATAATAATAATAATAATAATAATAGTATGGGTATCACATTGATTAAACTCATTAAAATCTATTATCATTTTTTCAGGATATTTTATTCTATTCTGGTATTACAACTTATTTTTTCCACCCTATATATCTTTAGTATCTATGTATATTAATTTCCTCTTTTCTAATAGTATAATCCTATCTTCCAAGCATGTATTCATCAATACATTTTAGAATTCATGTTACAAAACAAATAACTCTATTATGACAAATGTCAATATTACACTTTTCCATTACAAAGTTTGCGATAATAATCACTTTTCCACTTTAATAATCATTGCATTTCATATTTTTACATATCACATTATACTATCATGGTATATTCATATTTATTTAAACAGAATCCCATTTTTGATTCATAATTATTATTATACAATTATTAAATTTATATTGCTATAATGAATCTCTGAATTCACTTAAGACAGTTTAACCACAATCAGATTTTGTAATCTTGATACTTACAAAAGAACTTAAATTTAAATTACTACATTACCCACACAAACTTTTAGTCTGTAACTCATGTATACCATAATAGTTGTATAAGCACACTCAATGTTCTTTAAAATTGACTTAATAATAATATTAATAATGTATTTTAATCCTAAAGATTAAATAAATATAAAATAATTTAATTTATTTATACTCCTAAGATACAATCTTACATATTTGTATGTAAAAACATTAATAATAAAATCAGATATTTAAAATAAAATTCTTTTTCTCTATTTTTTTAAAGAGAATTTATTTAATATCCTTGTCCAGCATCACAGTGGTAACAAATTTTTAAAGTTTCCTGACAAGCTGTTGATTCTCCACTTCCCTTGACAAATAGGCATTGGTCTGTTTGGTTTATTGTTGTGGTTATAAAATATATATGTAAAATATTTTTAGGCTTGAACAATTGCCACAACATGTCATTTAAAGAAATATTCTTTTCATAATTAAATAATATGTAACATTTACAATCACAACATGTTTCTAATAATAGTCAAAAATATACACTTTTACATATAAGTACAATAGTAAGAGTATATATGTTATATATTTTGAGCATGAGCTTCAAACATCATGATTTGATAAATTGTCACAATAAGTTTAAGTAAACAAATATTTCAATCATATGGTATTTACGCTGAGTATGTATTTCTAACAATAAAATCATTCGAAAATATATTTTTATTTATATATAAGTTTTATTAATTATCTCCTGTCATCTTGGTAAGTCAGAGATAATGTGCCCTTGTTTTCCAAACAATCAGCACACCTATGTGCGGCCACCTTACACATAATCACAATTGTGTGTTTGATGTGACATAATTGTGAATTACTAATTTATCACAAAACTCATCTTCAACTTTTTATTTTTTTTAAATTAGAAGGATCATATTTAAAAATAAAAAGCCTCTAAGACTTTCTTATATTTTCTGAGATTATTATATTTTCTGAGATTACTATTTACTTTATTTTTTAAAAAATAATAACAATTTACTCATTTTTATTTTTGAATGCTCACTTTTAATTGTATAAATGCAATTTTCTCTCAGCTCCTCTGTAATAACACAAAGAAATATATCAAAGTTTAGTTTCAAACATATGGTGAATATTTTCTACAGTTGAGTTGTTTTCAAGGTTTTGAAGTTGAAGATTTTTATTTAATTTAAAAAAAAAACTTATTCCTTACAACAATTTATTATTTTTTAATGAATCTACTTTGACATATTAAGCATTAATTATAGAAATTTAAAAGCAAAAATTTCGTTTTGATAGTGAGTAATTGTAATTCTATATTATAGTATAATGATTTTTTATTACACTTAAAAATTGAACTTTGTAACATTGTCTTGTTTTATTATTGGTCAACTTTAAGAATTTCCATAAGAGTACTGAAAATTACAATGTTAAAATAAAATCAGTGATGTCTGTTTTTTTTTTTTTTTTTTTTTTTTTTGTAATTCATCATTTGATCCAAATGGTTATCCATATTTTTGTAGTTTTTCCATTTTTAGAGTAGCATCAATATATTTTAAATAAATAAGTAACTGCTTATTTAGTATCATTTAGGCTCAAAATTACTTTTAAAAATGAATACAGATGAATTTATATAAAATTTTGGTAAAATTAAAAATTTTAAAGTTATAATAATAAAATATGTCCTGACATTGGACATCGTATATAACATAATAAAATGATGAACCATACTCATAGCCTAATTATTTATCATCATTGGTAAAAGTATAAAATATGAATCAAAGAAAAACAATCCCAATTTATTACTGCCCATACATTGTTGTATCTTATGTAACAGAATAAAATTAATAAACTAAACAAAAGTGAATATTAATCAATTGATAATCTAACACTTAATTTGCTAAAACAATGATAATAATCTTTGTTATAATCCCATAAATTTAAGTAGCATTTAGAATGAATAGAAAACAAAATCATTATTTCAAGCTATTGTAAAATATGATCATTATTTGCAATGGATTAAAGATAAAACAATAATACCAAATATTATTATTTTATAAGCAATGATTTATGCCTATTATATAAATCACTTATAATAGAATGAAAATAATGATAAAGAATTAGACAAATAAATCTCAATGTTCTTTATGAGTTGAAACATTGGTTTTAATAATACAAACCTATAATAAAAATTAAACATCATTTATATTTAAATGAAATAATTCATGGATGGATTAGATAATAATGTAATATGCCCTACAAATTTTAAATATCAAAGAAATCTAAATAAATATATGACTCATTAACTGAATTGCAATTAAAAGTAAATATAATAAAAATAATGTTAATTCAGCCATGCTATTCTAATAATATCATTATACTCTTATTAATTAATCAATTATAATAAGATTAAATACTTAATAATGTTAGAAAATCAATTAACTTAACATGTCTCTTCAATTTCAACAACCTATAATACATAAAATAAATCATCATATTTGATAACATTAAAATTTATAATGTCCAATAGCATAAATATATAAAATAAATGATAGATTTCTATTAGATGGTTATTTAAACACAATTGACAAATTATATCCAATTACTTTTCAGTTTAATATACAAAAATTAACAAAGCGTATGACACACTTGAATGAGAAGCTATAAAGATACACAGAAATTATTACACGCTAAGCACTTTCGAGGCCTTTTGCTTAGTGTGTAATAATTTATGTTTATCTTTATAGCTTCTCATCCAAGTGTGTCATACGCTTTGTTAATTTTTGTATATTAAATTATCGAATGAGAAGTCTTAAAATCTTTAATATTTTCAGTTTAATAAAAGTAGGTTGTTAAAACTTTTTTATGCTATAATTATTAAACATATTATAGCTTATTAGTATTTATTATAATCAAATATTAATATTAAAATTTAATATCTAAACTGAATTTATGGTCTATATCATCAAACTCTAAATATAATTAAAGCAAATCACTATAATTTGTAACAGAATAAAATATAAATGAATAAGATTACAATATTTATGGCTGTATACTGACAATATAATATTCACTTTAATCAATAATAAATTAAAATAAATAATGCAGTCATTTAATTGAAATTACTTTTACTCATCTACTATGAATATCATATTTGTATCTTTATCAATCATGCAATAAATTCATATATAATTTTTATCTTATTATAAATGCTACTTGTTACTAAAAAATAGTTACAATAAGCTTACAATTACAAATGATAAATCAATTAATTTATTGCTATACAAAAATCTATTCCTATTAGATAAGGAACATTAAATTCTATATAAAAAAGTTATTTAATTATACTCTGTTACTCATTCTGTGTCTGAACTTTTGAACTTTTTGTAACTGCTGTTAATGAATTATGTGATTAGAATTATGTGATATAATCAATTTGAGAATAGTATCCTATCCAAGTATCAGTGACCAGTAAATTTGCATCGTAAAATTAAATGACAACCAAACAACTTTATTTTTTTTTAATTAGTTCAACATTTATTAACAAATAAATAAAAAATAAATAAAGATAATATGTATCTGGCAAGCACCATGAACATTTAGAATATATACATATGTATTAATTCATTTAAATTAAACAGGTGCTTGTACATCAACATTGTCCTATCAAATGTCAAGATTAAAATATATATTTAAGTAACACAAATGTGTTGTAATACATATGAACTTTTCAAAATATAAGGGAGTTCAGGGTATATATTAAATAATATATAAGAAAAAGTAATTGAAATAAAAAAACAACTAAAGATGAATCTACTTATTTGTTTATATTATTTCAAAAAAATAAAATAAGAGTAATAATTGAAATTAATTTATAATCAAAGGATAAACAGATATTTTCAAATTAAAATCACAATTACTAAGCTACTAATATATAAAGTCAAATTTAATAAAATAAAAATCTATTATAATTCAAGATTGTAAAATAAACCTCTACTTAACTTAAATTATTTACTGTTTATATTGATAAACACTATACAGTTATGTATATAAATTATAATATTAATGATGGTGATGATGATGATGGTGATAGTGATGATGATGGTGATAGTGATGATGATGATGATTGTGGTGGTGGTAATAGTAGTAATAGTATTAAATAATAATAATAATAATAATAATAATAATAATAATAATAATAATAATAATAATAATAATAATAATAATAATAATAATAATAATAATAATAATAATAATAATAATAATAATAATAATAATAATAATAATAATAATAATAATAATAATAATAATAATAATAATAATAATAATAATAATAATAATAATGTAGCTTAAACCCCAACACATGCACTTTACAGATGGAACAAAATTTATAATGAATACTCTCCTTTCCAAACTAAAGATTAACTCTAATATATTAGCAAATAACTTGATTCATTGTCCTGAAATACAACATTTTCAAAATAGTACCATCGTTTTAATGTTTAGATTTTGACTCACAATCCAGTGATATTTTATTTTGGAAAAATAAAAAGATCATGAAATGCTATTAGATTCAAAACATATATTGTTAAATACAATAATTTTTAATATATCCAAAATATTGTTTCATATTGCAGGTATTTGGATCATGTGGTATTATAAATGAACAAACACTAGTTCACATGAATGATGATGCAATGTAAGTACCTTTTTTAAACAAGTATTTGAGTCAAAAAACATTAAAAGTTAACATATACTAATTTCATCCAAGAAAATGTGATGGCAATTGAGTCAATTTATATCTTGTGTGTAAATAATTTATTGATCTCATATTATTGTATTGGCAAACAAACATAATCCTTGTGTACATGTTCTGTTGTTAGCCTTTAGATCTTATTATTAAACAGTAGTTAAAAACATTTTTTAATAGCAAAGAAATATTCTGATGATATTTAAATGCTATGAATTTATTTTCATTTTTTCAATAAATTATAGCTCTTCACAAATCTTTGATAAATCTGTCCTGTTAATGGATGGACATTACTACCTTCCCACCATCATTGTATTCATTTAGTAATTATATACTTTTAAAATTAAACTTAAAAAAACAATATGGAAAAAGTTAGGTTCACTTCTATTGAAGCCAAGATATGAAAATACAAGATTAAATTATTTAGTGTTATTTATTAACTTTTTACTTGATGTTAGAGATACTATAACAATGCCCACATTAACTCTTTGATCATCTTCAGCCAGAATCTCATAAATAAAAATCTTATTATATAAAATAATGTCAAATAAAATAAATATTATATAAATATTACACATAACATGTAATATTTATATTTTAAAATACAAATACTATCATTCAATCCAATATAAAGTAAGCAATTAACAAAACATTATTTCATAATACAACAGAAATATAATTTTTACACATACTTTTCAATACAATATTGTACCAAATAAAATAAAAAATACACTTGAGATATGAAATATTTAGTTGTATTATTTGTACGCTACTATTGTGAATGCAATAATGAAAACATACACAATAAAAAAGAATTATAATTTCAATATCACTATAAACTTTTTTATTTACACATTCATTTTTAAAATTAAAAATGTCAATTCACAATTTTTGTAAACAACAATTAATAATAAACATTTTCCCACAAAATTATTTTTTTCACAGCAACATATTCCAATGGTTTCCTTGTTAAGGTTTTTCATTATTAAAATGAAACCATTTTTTTTTTCAATTGGTATTACAACACATATTGATATTTCTTTCAAATTTCAGGTTTTTTTTTTTTATATATATATATATATATATATATATATTAACTTAAATATATTCCAAATCTGTTTTTTTTTATGATCATGATAGGAATTGTAATTTTAAATTTGATTTTGATATAAAAAAAATAAAAAATGTTGAAATTTGAGTTGAGTTGATAATGATTATGAATATAATCAAAAATATTTCTCTATGAGTTTTTATTTATATTATACTATAAGTTGTTTACTGTTATTGGGAATATATTTAAGTTTCATTATTATAATATTAATATTAGTGGACATTTTATTTTGTTTTAATAAATATATTGAACTGGGTGGGGAGTAGATGGACTGAAAAAAACAGAATAAAAAACATCAAATAAAAGTATTATTTATTACTCTTTAAAAATAAATTAAGACTGTAAAAAATAAATTGTAAACAAATTGTAAGATAAATTGTTGACTTCTTTTTATAAAAAAAATATGACAATATTATAAATTTATTATAAATTTGATCTACTCCAGCAGCAATTTAAATATTGCACCACAGCAGTCACTTAGGCAGAGAAAAATAATACCCATAGAGTACTTATGTTCAGGCAAAAGCTCTATAAACTATATAACCACAACCACTTTTTCAGGCCACAGATCTTCTTGACTGCTGATTTTAACATCAGTCATTCAAAGCACTTTTTGTTTTGAAGTAAATTTCAGGCACCAGCTAACTACCAGAAGTAGTTAACATGCCCTAAATGATAGCAAACTATTTCAGCACCTGAGAAATCCCAACTAGATCACTAGAAATATAATTCAATATGGAATAAACTTTGTGTCTAACTACTTTGCTAAATTGTTCTTAGTGGTATAATTAAAGAATTGACTGACAGTGACTCATAGACAAATAACTTATTTTAAATAAAATGATTAACATAATTTGTAAACTAATTTTAATGAATTTTTAATTAATATAAAAAATGATTTTATATATGATAACCACACACATTTTTATTAAAACACACAACAGTAATATAATATAATCATAAAGCATTAAAATAAGTACAAAGCATTAAATCATAATATATATATATATATATATATATATATATATATATATATATATATATATATATAAGATATTTGTATGTTTAAAAAGTTCTACAAACATGTTCATTAAACTAAACCTGCACATAAATTGTTCATTTTATGCTGGCTATGGAAATACTCAAAGATTGCAATGGCTACTTAAATTAATATCAGAAATGGGAATAAGAAAATATTATTACCTATATGATTTTAAACATTGTGGCTTTTTGCTCTTTGCTGCTACATGTATGTTTTACCAACTGGTTGGATTTTATGCTTCTGATGTGGTCCTGATGATTGTGGTTTTGGGCAACTTCTTACTCAAGGCAGTCAGACACTTTTTGCTGGTTTCAAATTATTAGATGGGCAGACTGCTGATGTTTTTATGGATGAAGGATGGAGCTCATTGCATGCTCTGAAACTGCTTAGCACTGCATTGTATTCATTGGAAAAATAAGTCTAATATGTGATTAACTTTACATCAATCACTGACTGACTGACAAAATTTTTGGCCCTATTTTTGTGGTAATATTGTTAACTTTCAATTAATTTTTTAAATCTGCTAGCTATTTTCATTGTTCAAAATCCATCCACTGCTTTTGTGAATTAAATTTTTGATAAGATGCAATTTAATTAGTCCTGTTGTTTATGGATTTTAATTAGTTAACTAGTAGCCATTGCTAATCCCATTCATATGTAGCTTATCAGTAAATGCAAATTTTGAGATAATTTTTTAACTTCAAATATTAGCTTTTTTTTATAATTTTATATTTAACTTTTATACCTTATTTTATTTTTAACATGCACACATTTTACCATATTTTGTTGTATTTTTAAAATCAACTTCTTATTTATGCATATATATATATATATATATATATATATATATATATATATATATATATATATATATATATATATATATATATATATATATATATATATAATTTAAATAAAAGGAAAGAGAGATTATATATTTTTTAGTTTTTAAGATTTCTTTTTTATCATTAATAGTTTTAATTTTTGCTAAATCCCCCTCCTCCAAATTAATTAATTTGTAAAACTTTACAAGTGACTGTTTAATCCCCTGTCTAATTGTTTTTTTTATTTCAAACTAGTAAAACTTATACTAATAAACTGGCAATCTAAGTTTATGTTCAGAAAATTATTTAAACTTTTATAGATTTTTTTTTTCAAATGAGATATTTTAATTTCAAATTTTTTTTGTTATTTATTTATATGATTTTATTTTAATAACTGTAAACAACAATTTTACATGTAGCACTTTTTATTAGCGGTACAATATATATATATATATATATATATATATATATATATATATATATATATATATATATATATATATATATATATATATATATATATTGCAGCCGTCCTTTCAAGTTCATCAACACCGCTACCATACCTTTTTTAATTTCTATGATACTAGCTCAGTAATAAACAATAAAGTATAACAACAATAAAATATAAGATTCTCTATGGGGTTTGAAACTTGTGATACATCAAAACTTATGATAGACTTTAGAGATGATTACAACATTGATGTTTTAACTTTTAGAAGTACACCTAGATCTCTTTTTACACGGACTTATTTAACATGATTTTGAATTTACACGATTCAGGTTTCACTGAAAGTTGAACTCCGATAATACACTATTACTTTAAATAATAAATTTTGTGCACTTAACATGATATTGAAAGTACTGTAATAGCACATTACTATTGGAATTCGACTTTCATGTTAATAATTTCAATATTTTCAGTGCTTTATAATAGTAAGATTTTATGCAATAATAAAATTAAAATCATGATTTCCACATTTTATGTATACACACATTAAATTTTACAAAATTATAATGTAAATTTGTTCATACATTGTGCGTGTTATTTTTGCATTTTAAATCACATTCTGTTTTTGCTTGTTAAAAAAGAACATTATCAATTATTAATCATTAAGTTTATTTTTAAAAGGTGAGTAATAGCAGTGGGTACAATTAAAATTGAAAATTAAAGACAAAAATAAGAATTTAATTTTTAGTTGTTAGATTAATTACTAATTACATTGTCACCAGAAAACCATTAATTAACACAACATGAGAGTGATGTTGGCGTTAGTTGTAGTTCATCTTGTGAAGAATCTGATTTTTTTATCAGTTTGCAAACGAGCCTGTTTACCGGAAAATAGCGATAATAATTAAAATGTCTATAAAAAATATAAATTACTGTAAATTATGCATAAAAGTATATTGTTTTGAATAAAATTAATTATTATAGTTAAAAGAAGTTTGTTTTGTATCAATTTTTTTCAAATTTGAAATTTTTTATTAGTCATATTTTATTTCCTTATTTTTTTTTTTTTTGCGCGAATTTTAAAGTAATTTTATGTTGGTGCTTTGCTTTTACGCGATTTTTGAAAAATCACAGTCTGTATCCCTCCTTTTTCAAGGTAAGTTACATCTATTTTTGCACAATTTCATTTGCGTGTGTTTTCTGACGAACCTATCTATCGCGTAAAACGAGACCCAGGTGTATATAAAATACACTCCACAATGGCATTGTTATTGTGAAAATTTTCCTACTACCATCATATTATAATCATTAGGAAAATCCCCACAACAAACAATGACTAACATAATATTTCATTTAAATAATGCTTTAACTACTTTTGTATACTATAACAATCTCAAAATAATACCATTAAAACAAAAATTAAATTAAATTAAAAAAAAGAATACTATCCTATGACTATCTCAGGGACCATAATTATTTTATTCTAAAATATAATATAACAATTAGATTGATAATTAAATAAGTAAATTGCAAGAGGGATTTTACTGGAATCTAATAATTTAAATAAAATCATACATACTATTACAAAGCTTGATTAACCTGATATTTGAAAATTAATCTAACTATGATAATAAGACATGAAAATTAACAATCACTATCTACTGATTACCTTTCATTAATTAATTTAATTTACTTTCCTAACTTTTATTCTTATACTTATACTAATAACAATCACTAATCAAAAGTTTTAATATACAATTATTATCTACAAAGTCTAATTCAATTAAATACATTTCTTAATTTCTTAGCATTCACCCCTTGTAATTCGATCTTTTAGAAATACAAATCTTAAAAGATATTTGGTCAGTAACTTGTACTCTGAAATAATATAATACTTTTAAATTTATGATATAAAATACATTTCAAAAGTAGATTACAAAACCAGAATGTGATTTTTAGAACATACTATTAATTTCTATTATATGCTTTCCATTTTGTAATACTTAAGAGTATTTTTTTAATAAATCTTCAAGATTCTTTTATATCTAATAAAATATGAAGTACTACAAACAATCTTTAATATAGTTATAATTTAAAAGCAATTCATAATAAATATTTCAATTATAAATTTTTAAAAGTAATTCTTCTGATAAAACATGGAACCAATTTATGCTATGTATAATTTTATGTGGATATAGTGCTTTATTGATATGACATTGTGGTCGAAATGACAGTCAAATGCAAGAAAATTACTAATACAAAATTAAAATTAAAATATTCATTTATTTAAAACAATAATAAAGAACAACAAACAGCCATACACTTTATGTTAAATAATTGACTAACAAAATAATCATTTAACTGTTTATAAAATTACAATTAATTTATTTACATTCTTCACAAATATATGTAATAATTATTCTGTGCATTTTAACCTTCATCCCATATTAATTATCTAGTTCTTTACAATAATAAGTTTGTTCTCCTTACCATCATGTATACTTTCATACTATTATTATACAGTTTTAAAATTCATGAGTTATCATGTGGGTATCTTCTTAGTCATCTTTCCCTATTTAATTTATATGTTGTACCTCCAGATATTTTAATAAAAGTATATTTTTTAAATTATACTTCATACTCAAAATATGTATTAAAATATTGCACTATAATCTTATCAACAAATTTTATTGCTGCTGTGGTAATGTTACAGTATATATATATATATATATATATATACTGTAACATATACCATACCATATATATATATATATATATATATATATGCCATATTATTATTACTATTTGCGGGATATTCCGTGTAGTGAAAAAGCTAAATGCTGATGTTTCAGTACAATATCAAGTACCTTCCTCAGAGCGTCCTCTTTCTCAAATCATAAGAATGCATGTGAGATTTGAAATCGTTTTTATCATTTTCTTTCTCCTCATATTTAAATTATATTGGTTGAGAAGTTTTAAAATTTATTTTCTATTGGAAGAGAAAATAAATTTTAAAACTTCTCAACCAATAGAATTTAAATATGAGGAGAAAGAAAACAATAAAAACGATTTTAAATCTCACATGCATTCTTATGATTTGAGAAAGAGGATGCTCTGAGGAAGGTACTTGATATTGTACTGAAATGTCAGCATTTAGCTTTTTCACTACACGGAATATCCCGCAAATAGTAATAATAATATGACATATTTTATCCGTGAAAACATTAGAATTAACATATATATATATGTATAAACACTATTTATAATGTACTCAAAACTCATAGTAAAATTAAGGATTCTTTTTTTATATAATGTAATCCTTTTTATACATTCATTTCCCATCTCTCACTTATATTTTCTGTTTGTCTTTGATCTCAAATATCATTATTCATATAATAATTTATTCAGATTTTATTCAAATATAAAGTATTTGTTTTGTATATGGTCTTAATATTTTTAAGCTAATCTGTCAAAACTTAAAAAGAAAAACTATACAAATCTTAAAATATTTAGTCAACTTTCGATGCCTATTATATTCTTATTTACCTGAAACTTCATAGATAAGAAACTGATTTTATCAAAAATACTCGTAATAGAGGGATGGACATTTCTTTTATTTATAAGGTGTCATATTTTGGCAGGTAATGATTTTCCTAATGATCATACCCCAATTTTACTCTGGCTTATACAGCAATCATTTACAGTCTATAGTACATTCATGTCTTTGCAGAAAATCCTCCCATATTTTTCTCATAAACTATTTGGCTATTGCAAATAATAATCCTATTCAACTATTCAGTCAGTTCTTCAGGATGATATTTTTATATCCTATTCTGGAATTTCAGCTCAAATTTCCTTACTGTGTCTACCTCTGGACCAATAATGTAATCCAATTTTCCCATTAAATATTTTTCTATCTACATTTGAGATCATATTACAAAATAAATAGTCTACCTTTATCATCATCAACATGATCTGTTTTTATATACCAAATAAGATCATGATTATATATTTATTTACATTAACATTCTCTCTTTTCTTATTCTCATAAATAAAATTACATTTTATAATATATTTATTGTTATTTTCATAGAATCCCATAAACTTTTATTTATCACCACTTGTACATTCCCCTTTGTCAAATATACTTTACAATAATAAATTTGAAATACCTCTTCAACACATTTTACCACACTCAATTTTTAAAAAATTATTTACCTACTAAAATATAAAGTTAAAATATTATACACCACACACACATTCATGTTACAACTCATGTATACTCTCTTCATATCTTTAAGCATACTATTCACTCTTTTTTTTTACAAGAATGAATAATAAAAAGGTTAATACCTTTTAAGCTTATATACCAGATTGCATATAGAAATTGTTTCAAATATTGCTAAGTATAATACCTAGCATTTATATTTTATATCAAACAAAAAAAAAAAAAATTTAAAATTAAAATCCTTTTCTCTTTGTTTTTTTTTTTTTAGAAACCCATTTCAATTCCTAGTTTAATACTACCATTGTAACCCAATAGATGTTCTCCACTACTCATGAGTTTGGGTGCCTCTCATATCTTTTTGTGTTAGAAACACATGTACATTTAAACAAAACATTTGACAAATAAGCACAAAATGAACTGGAAAAATGTTCTGAATTGTATGCATCCTTCCTTCTTAAGTAGTTTCAAGTTACATGAGCATAATTATACTCTTGAAAAATACATTAATAAATGAGTTTAACAAATATTCTCAATACATCTTCCCATTATTTTTTTCCACATTACAAAACTTTAACATATGTTTAATTAATTCATCAATAAGTTTACTTCAACTTATTTCTTCACTTTCCCCTTACTTACTAATCTCATAATATTTACATACATATGAATAAATTCATTTAACTTCCTGATTATAGTGTATTATCTTTGTTATGGTCATCCACAATTAAAAAGTTAAACAGACTTTTTTGATTATCCTTCCTCATTTTACTATTCAATTATTATAATAATATAATAAGACTCCACTTTTTATTAAAACATGAGAAATATTAATTTATCTTTTAGCTGTCCTCTTTTTTATTATTAAATATATGCTAAACATTTTCTTCTTCAACATTTTTTAAGCTATTTATCACATGCCAATTCACTTCAAACATAATATAAATTTTCATTAGACTTATTACCCTCAAGTAAGTCACTATTTTTAAAGTTGATAAAGTTACTTTTACAAGTTTTGGAAATTTATTTCTAGAGGTTTTAGATTTGCTTCTCATTTTTAATATATGATTAATAAAAATATTTAACTTGACATAAATAAACAAATGCTTTCTTACATGAATGCAGGTACATCTTTCATTAAAAAAGTGTAGTTGTCTCTTATTTCTCATGATAATTCCAAATAAGAGTAATAACTTTAGCTTTTTTGTTAGACTTCTTTTAGATATTTTAGTTATAAGTAGATGATCAGGATGGCAATTTGGTTACAATAAAGAAACAGGTTTAAACTCACTCTATGATATGAATAATTAATATAATATATTTTCTATCCTTAATTAGCTTTTAAATATTATTTTTGTTATTTAAAATTTTAAATATTTTTAAAACTTTTTAGAATTTTACCAAGAAAAAATATTGAAACAGATTCTTGCTTTATTTTTTTATGAATCTCTACCTTGATCTATTGCTCTCTTTCTCTTATAAACTGAGGGATTAAGTGATTTCAAAAAACGACTTACTTAAATATGATTGGTCAATGTCCAAAATCAACTAGTATAACTTTAAATAAATATTTTTATGTCTCTATTTAAAATAATTAAAATCAATTAATATTTTACAAATGAAACTAATTTCCATCATTTCTTTAAAACTAAAGTATTAAGTATAATTATATTTCTGATATATTGTATTATTAATTGAATTTAAATATAAAATTTAATAATAAATATTTATACTTAAAAATATTATTATTATGAGAATTTTAAAATAAATTATTATTTTGTAATATATAATTGTTCCTTCTTTTATTTACTACAATTCTATATATAATATTTTAAAGAAACATTGTAATAAAAATAAATTAAAGCTGAATTTATAAGTAATAATGTTTATTTGGAATTGACAACTATTGTATTGAAATTATATATTGGATAATAATATAAATGATTATAAATAAATATGGTTATTAAATGTCTACATAATTCCATCTTTACACTTTATAAACTAAGTCATTTATTCACATTTTATAAAAATTTATAGAATTATTATTAACTCATTTTAAAATTTAAAATTTTGGAGTTATAATATGCATTTTATATTTTATTCTTACTATGGATAACCAATTAAAAAGTTTATATATATAAATATATATGATAAACAAAAATGCAAGTTAAAAAACTTGCTAACGCTTGTATTTATGTCCACAGATGGCGTTCTACCAAAAACACCGATCAAGCGTATGTTTTGTTTACATAAACGTCAGAGTAGTTAGTATTCACTATCTCTAACTATAATTCCACTTTCAGATCATGATTTCAAGCTATTTGCTATCATCAGTGAAAGACAGGAATAAAGAAACTAGATCTAAATACAAACTCTGAGCGTTTATGAAACAATTTCTATTCAGCTTGCAAGCGTGAATTTTTTAGACACGTAATGTCTTCAAACTCAGCATAGCAAACCAGATAGCTATATGGGTCTGATCTCAGTTCAGCATCACCACATAGTAGAAGCCTCTGCAATCTATATCAGTGCAAGAAAGACCTCAAAGGTACATTTATGATAAACAAAAATGCAAGTTTTTTCTTGCAATGATATAGATTGCAGAGGCTTCTACTATGTGGTGATGCTGAACTGAGATCAGACCCATATAGCTATCTGGTTTGCTATGCTGAATTTGAAGACATTACGTGTCTAAAAAATTCATGCTTGCAAGCTGAATAGAAATTGTTTCATAAACGCTCAGAGTTTGTATTTAGATCTAGTTTCTTTATTCCTGTCTTTCACTGATGATAGCAAATAGCTTGAAATCATGATCTGAAAGTGGAATTATAGTTAGAGATAGTGAATACTAACTACTCTGACGTTTATGTAAACAAAACATACGCTTGATCGGTGTTTTTGGTAGAACGCCATCTGTGGATATATATATATGCATTTGTCACAGTCATTTTTAAAAAGAGCCTAAAAATAACAAGTTTTAAAATTTTTTATATGTATATATTACTTTATATTAATTTTGTGAGTAAAATAGGTATAACTTGTTAAATATGAAGTTTATAAAGGTATTTAAAGTCTTTTAAAGTTATTTTAATATAATTTAATTAATAAAAATAATATATTATATATAATTTAAAAGATAAAATTAATTAATGTTTATTATATTTAACTGGTGTAATATTAAAATGGTATTTTAATTAAAGCATTAAATATATTATATAATATATCTAATATTTTTTAAATAATTTTATTTGTATAAATTGTTAGTTCAAATAATAAGTAATTAAATTATTCTAAAGTGATCTAAAAGTGTCAAATGTTTTGAAAGTATATGTATTAGTCTCTGATCTTTCAAGTTTTTAGGGCAGAAATATTAATTTTTTTTTTTTTTAGTTAAATTAAAAACATTAAAATGTTGAAAATAATATTTTAAAAGTAACAATTAATTTTTATTTAATGTTATTAAATGTATGTAAATTGTTTAAATAAAAGTATTTTATATTATAGAAATGTTAAATAATTTCAATATAATATAAAAATGATGAATCATAATTTAGAAAATTTATTTTGTAAATAAAATAATTTGCTTTAAATGTAAATAAGTATTTGATATGAATTTGGGTTAACTAAGAGATTACCGATAGGATATGTATAAATAGAGGTGTTCAATCTGGCTAAACAATAGTATTAACCTTGTCTGAACTTGTTTTGAGTGTCTAATCTAGTCTTGTTTTTAAGGTTGTAGCTTCATATAAAAATATGTTTTTGATTTAAAAGTTAAAAGTATAATTCTAAATAGTTATTTTAATGTAACCAATGTTTGAGTAAATTAATTATATCCTATCAGTAAATTTTTTTCTTCAAAGCCTGTCAAAAACTATGGTAATTTTATGGAGACCAATAATTGTCATCCAAGTAGCAGCCTAATGATTCTCAGAGACTATGAAAATGGGAACTATGTGACTGAAGGAAACTTAAGGAATTATAAGATCTTTATGTTCAATATGTTTACTATGTGTGAAATGAAAGAACGTTTATGTCTAATAATTTTGATAAACTCTTATAAATATAAACTGACAAAAAATTTATAAATTATAAGTATGTAAAAGATGTTTGTTGAAAGTTATTTAAAAAGCTTTATGTATTTTAAAAAGAAAAAAAAGAAAGAACAAATGATATATGCAATTGAATTACATATATATGAAGGAATCTTATAAAATGCAAATATAGTGTATAATATTTGAGATTGCGGATAAACATATTTTATTACTAGTTTATTATAGGAGAACAGCTTGAATGGATATTATATATTTTAAATTTGTGTGTAGCAACATTGAGAGAAAATGTCTTTTGAACTTTATATTTTCCTATTTAAAATAAAAATGAATGAACAATTAATCTTAAAAGATTTTACTATTTAAAGAAAAATGAATAAATTGTATATTTTAAGTGATTTTCTTTATTAAAAATAAGATGAATTGAGATAGGATATAAAAATTATGGTTATGTTATATACAATATCGCCTGGATAAAGAAACTATTTTTTTACAGAAATTAGTAATTAATATGTGTGCATTTGAAGATAAAAAATCTTGAATTTTGAAAAAGTATCATGTGATAAATTATCATCAATTGAATACGAACACATATATTTTTTAAAGAAAATAAGAATGAACATATTCCACGGAAAAATAACCAATAAATAATCTTGTTCTAGAAAATGTTATATAAATGCATTTTGATGAAGCAATTTTAATTATTATATTTTGCCACAAAGTCTGGACTAGCCTGAAAAATATACATATGTAGAATATATTACTTAATATGAATTTATATTAGTGAATGTGTTTCTTTTTGAAATATTTGTTCTGCTGATAAATATTATGAAAACAGTCTTAGTAGAATATTTATTGAGTATAGAT
The DNA here is from genome assembly GCA_028023455.1 of Epiperipatus broadwayi. NCBI lineage: Eukaryota > Metazoa > Onychophora > Udeonychophora > Euonychophora > Peripatidae > Epiperipatus > Epiperipatus broadwayi. Next base: position 830,526 of record JAQFVV010000067.1, on the reverse strand, counting down.
AAGCAATATTTTATTCGAAATTTTCAAAGATTAAAATTTGTGATATATACAGTTTTGTTTAGCATTGGTGAAGAGAGAGAAAGTTTTTGTTCAAACTTTATCTGTCATCCATAGCAATGGAGGAAGTACCCCACTAAAAGAATGAAAGCATAAAAGGACTTTTGCTAGATTTGAATTTTATTACTTTTTTTTATTTTTTAGTATAAATATATTTTTACTATTATCATTAATAATATTTAGGTAACATGTTTATTAGAAATTGGTGTTAGTAATGTACTGATCGGTTTTGTCTGTTCATATAACAAGATCTAGCATCTAGGCAAAAGTACCTCAAGTCCAATCTTGTGCAAGCTACATAAGTCAGGAACACTCATGAACTCTGCCCTATTTAACCGATGAGTAACAATTTCAATGATACCGATCTAATTTTATCTCTCTCCACTGGCATTGGAAAGTGGAGCCACAAAGAGACCAAAATTGAAATGATATAGTGAAACCCTTTTAGTATAGTAATATCACAAATTAACATATATATATGAGATTATCAGAGTTTCATCTAGTCATATTACACATAATTTATATAATCAAGATATAATATCTATTAAATAAATTAAACAATGTTTTGAAAAGTTTATATATATATATTGTAACGAGCACAGATGTTCGTTACATTGTTTTTTTTATATTTATTAAACATGAAAATAAATTAAAAAGTTCACATTTAAAAATTTTCTTTAAGAATTAAAAATTGAAATTAAATATCATCTTAAACTCGTATATATTAAATCGCACAGATAAAAAAAAATTATTAAAATAAAACTGTATTAAAAATAGAAAAGGTATTTTAAAAACAAAAACTTAAAAAGATTTAGAGATAAAAATATATATTTGATTTGGAAAACAGGTTAATTAATCAGAAATGGAAATGATTGTTAATTAGTTAAATGTAAACCAGCCTTGGGCATTTAAATGTAAAAACATCGGTCAGATAGGAAAACAATAGAAACAAATAGCCAATGAAAGAAATTCATCGGGAAATCGAACCTCAGCGAAAGGATCATCACATCGATGACATAATGCCAAGTCAATCCTTCGAATACGTATAAAAGGAAAATTTGGAAATTATTAATTAGTGTGATTATGATTATTACGATGTGACAGATAGGTGTTAGTGCGGGAGAAGGGATTGAAGTGATGCACGATTCAATCCCTTCAGTTTTGCCAAAGAAAAAAAGAGAAATGAACTATCGTTTTCTACATTGAGGACCAACTAAACTAAAAAACATCCGAATAAATAAATAAACAACGGCTAAATGGATACCAACCTTTTGAGGACGGCGTGGGAATTCACGTTCATGGCAAGTAACGGATAAAGATGAACTGTTGTAAACCGTAAGAACTTTATAAATAATGAACATTAAATTAAAACTTTCCATATTTAAATGATTGCAATATTATCCTATGTGACCAATGTTATTTATTAATTAGTTATAATTTTATTTAATGTAATTATTTTGTAAAATCATTTCCATTTATTTATTTTTTGTTCTTTAAGTTTTATTATGGTTTCTGTTTTCCGTTAAGTTAAATGATATAAATGTTAAACGTAAGTCGGGTGTGAATGGCTGTATACATTTGTAAAGTTATATAGGAGAGGGTAATCTTAGGTTATTTATGTCATTGTTAGATTGGGTCAATGGATTGGATATATTGATGTAGTTAGTAGATGTAGTCGGAGATTCATTACTGGCAGAATCGTTTATATATACGCCGCACTCACCCGTTTGCCTATGGAAGGAATTATAAGATGGAGAACGCAGTTCCTTTCTATGGAGTTTTTTTTATTGTTCTTCTCGTTAGATAGATGTAATATTCCTATCTGATTGAGAGTCAATGTCTTTTTTTAATCTTTTTGGTGCTGCCGTATTCCGAATTACATTGAATACATCGATGTATCAGATGGATTGATGCCAGTTTGACTGCGAATTTTAGCCTAAGGTTAAATAGGGATAGAATGTTTATTTTCAAAAGCAAATTTATGTAGTCTATTCATACTCGACCCTAAATAAAAATGCATTAAATTTAAGTTGTTTATGGACGCTTGCATGGATTGGTTATCGATTAAGTATGTTTTGGGTTTTCATATTTGATCAAAATATATATAGACATTCGATAAATAATGATACCTTACGGTGAGTATCTAAAATGTATTTATTCGGATGTCTTTTAAGTTATTGGTGACAATGCAAGTATCTTATGCTGAATACTAGAGGGTTTCTTATATTTCCCTATGCAATTGTCAGTAATCAATAATTTTGTATTTTGATCGTTTATGTTTATTTTGAAATGTTTTTTGACCGTTGAAATCTATGTAACCGATCTATAGCAACATATTAAAACAAGCTTTTATAATCCCATCTGTGCGAACTTAATTAAAATGTAAAATCAGAATATAATAAAAATTAAAATGTAAATTAAAATCTAAGGTAAAGTTAAAAATAATGTTAAATGTTAAAATGTAAACTAATACTAAAATAATTTTAAATCTTATATATATATTGTAAATATCAATAAGTCGATATTTATATTTTAAATTATCATTTGTTATTAAAAAAAAAAAATCTCTTTAAGTTGATGTTTACATATGAAATATTTAAATTTTTCTTTTATGTTTATTAAATATAGTTATTATTTAAAGTTATTATTTTATTTATATATATTGATAGTACATCATAATAAACATTTAATTATTGAAATAAATAAGGACATATAAATTATTGATTATAAAAAAATTATTTTATTTATAATGATTATTAAATGTAATAAATAATTATTTATGTGTATTTTTAAAGATGTCAAATTTTCAATTTAATATTTTATATATATATATACTTGATATTTTATTTTTATTTTAATGTTAATTGTTTTAAAAGAGAACATATATAACATGAGTTTTAAAATAGTATCTGCTGGCGCATGGAACGATAGCAACAACAATAAAGGAAGCCATTATCAATATATTGCTTATTGAAATAGATATAGAACAAACAACTGAAAAATAAAGATTTTGTTGTACTTTAGTTCTATAAAATTTACTATTCTTCAAAATACTGAAATAACATATATATCTTATGGTAAATATATAAATTATGGCTTGCTAAGAAAAATATATCGCAGCTAGGAGCTGCATCATCACTTTCATTTATTCCAAGGCAATTTTCAATGGAACAACTAAAAAAATTCAATGTATAAATTTCGTCGCGTCTGGAGTTGAAACTAGATATAGCTATCTTAAATGTATAATCATCAATTTAATCATAATCTGGAAGTAATTGGAATTAACATGCTGGATTTAACATTTTAATTTGTTTATTTATTTTTTAAAAAGGAAGGAAAGTTTCAAACAGATAAAATATGCATATATCTAAGGATTAACAATTTTCTTTAATATAATAATTTCTTCGCCTTTCGAAAGAATGCATTCTAATAACAAAAGTAAACGGATACAAAGAACTCATGTAATAAATGAACTTTTTGGAAAGGAAAATTAGCTAAATGAACTTTAAAAGGTATTTAATAATTTTATATATATATATGTGTGAATAATATATAAATATATTTTGAGATTGATATATTTTTTTTTTATTTACTTTTATTTTTCATTATAAAATACAACGTTTTATAAGTGGTCAATTTAAGCATCTTGTTTTATAGTAATATTAGACGTATAACAGATGTTCAGATAATTATCTTAAATAATTTAAAAATCTTAAAATGTAATTTATAGGTTGAAGTTATATATGAATTGTTATATTTATATTATAATTGTTAGGCAGAAATATGTCTTTATATATTTAATCTATATATACTTATTACAAGTATATACATATAGTTATTCTTTGTATTTATATTTAAAACATCAATATTATTTAAAGTTGAACTATAACATAAAATAAAGGATGTACTATTTGTTTTTATAAATAATGCCTTTGTAATTATTTAAAAGAGCGATACTATATTATTCTTATTTTCTCATAATACCAAAGTTATTATGAAGTTAATTGAATTTACAATTTAATAAAAGATAATTTTATATTTCATTTATTATTTGGTTTGTAGGTCACTTACACATATTATTATTCATTCACATATTTAGAGGTACATAAATTTACATAATTAGATGTGTATATTTGAATTTAGTAAAAATCCCTTTGTTTCTGATATATATATATTTGATTAGTTAGTGACATCAACCTTAAAAATAAATTATAAAGATAGGTCTCATTGCTTTACATGATTTTAGATTTGTTTTATGTATAGCTAGCTGGAAGGGCATTTAAACAATTTATTTAAATATAACTGGAATAATTTTGTTTTTCTTCATTCTTTAATTTTAATGGAATACCTAATAGACGTTCCATTATATTTGACTTGCTCAATTGTAAGCTACCTATTAGTTTCCATTACATTTGGCTAGTCCAATCGTAGGGCTACCTAACCTAATATAGATTCCATTACATTTGGCTAGTCCAATCGTAGGGCTACCTAACCTTATAGTTTCCATTACATTTGGCGCAACAACTAGGGCACGAAATAAGCTAATTAGGGCTTGAAATACCCCATATACCTGAGAAATGTATAGTATATATATATATATATTAATATGAGATGTATAGTTTAAAGAAAAAGAAACATTTTTGTGTGTTTAATTTTTTTTTATATAAATGGAAATATTTTAGCCTTATGTTTAGATGGTGATGGTTAATATTATTGTATTATTTTTTTAATGATGGTGTTAAAGTACGGCATAATAATTTTGGTCCATATTTGGAAAGTTTATGTTGTAGAAAATCTATAATTTTGAAGGTTGGATGGGATATTTGATTGTTGGAGTTTGATTGGTTCTGTTGCAAGTATTGATGTTGGATGGGGAATTTTTGTCATTGTCTTAGGGATGTAATGCATTCATGTCACTTGTATTGATTGATCTCATTCATTGCTTCAACCCAAATTTTGATGTTTATTATTATTATTATTTATCATGAAGCAGCTAACAGTGGTCCTGCCATGATTTTATCTTTAAAACTCCAAAGAGAGTAAGGTATAATTATTTTGATATATGTATGATATTTGCCTCTAAGTCTCCTTAAGATGAGCAAGGAAATATTTTATAAGTAATAACCCCTAAGACTTAAATATAAGCAGGGTAGTGTAATAGTGTTTTCAGAAAATTATTATGGGTTGTAGTAAATTGGATAGAATGAAATGTGATAGTCATCTAAGTGTTCAGGAAGCATTGTATGCTTTGGGAATAATGATTGAATTCTTTTATCTACATCGAAGTTGTAAAGTACTAATCAATCTTTTGGTTGTCAGTATCTATCAGATCTTTGGAGGAATAGATAAGTATATAACTTAAATATATAACACCAAACTTAGGGACTAAATTAATTGATTATTGTTTGTAACAAATAATTTATTACATTGATTATTAATTAAGGTTTGAAAACAAGTATAGTAATATTATATTTTCTATTATAAATGACTTTTAAACATGAAGTTCAATTAGTGAATGTTTGTTGATAGTGGACTGCATTAGTACAATTTTATTAAAATATTTTGGGCACAAAAGTAAATAATTAGTGAAGTGGATATTTATATATATATATATATATATAAATATATACTTTTTTATATATTTATATATATATATATATATATATATATTTATATATATATATATATATATAAAATGTTATTAAGTTTTAAGGTCCAGAAAATTTATAGGTATCAATTTAAGTATTTTATATTTAACTACCATTATTTTGAATGAGAAAGTTATCTCACTATATTATCAAATTAGTTATTTTTAAGGCATGTGAACATTTAGTTGTATTTTTTAAATATTTCAAGGTTATATTGAATTTGATATGAAGTATCCACATTTTAATATGATATAAGTGTAGAATATTTATTATCATTAAATATAAATAAATGTTATTTAGTGATATCAGTTGTTACTCCCTTTCTATATATATTTTAGAGAAATTTGTTGATATTATGGTGATAGATGAGATTTTTTTTTTAAAAGCCAAGAAGTTCATGAGTTCAAATAAGTAAAATTTAGATTGTCGGATAGCTATTATGTATTATAAGATTAAAAAAGCTTGTATTTTTTTTAGTTAAATAATTGCTTGTTGGAATGATGATTGGAGATGGTGAGCCCTTGATCTGTGATAATTATTATATAGAAATAAATATATATATATATCTTAGATTTTATTTTTTTTTGAGTATATAATATTATAGTTCTAGTAATAATGGATAACAGTAGTGAAATGTCAGTTAGTGGTAATTTTGATTTAGGGAATTTATTAGAGAAACCGATAACTTTTAAGGTAGTTGCTGATAATCCTCAAAAGGAGAATGAAATGATAGTTGATAAATACGTAGATAATAGATGTGAATTTATACATCATATAATTGATAAGAGATTCCAAAGAATTGATAAATATATCGATGAGTTCATAAGGTTGATTGAAGAAAGGAGGTGGAAAGAAACTCAATTTATTAATAAAAATGTTGAAGATAGTAAATCATCTGTTGAGATAGTTAGTCAAGATGTTACAATAGTAGATGCTAATTTAAAAAATAAATTAGAGGAGAATAATAAATCACAAAATATTGAATCTAAAAGTATAGAAACTGAATCTAAGCCATCAGTTGAAATAATTGATAATAAATCATTTGTTAATTTGATAGATGATAGTGTTATGAGTATAGACACAAAAGTTGATGAAGAATTGAAAGAATTAAAAGTGTCTGACAAAATCTGTAGTAAAAATCTTGAATTAGTTGATGAAAATTTTGAAGAATACAAAGAACCCATTGAAATGATTAGTAAAAATATAAATGAAAATGAAGAGTGTGTTAAAATAATTGATGAATCCTTAGAAATAAAATTAAATTCACAAAAGCAATCAGAAGAAGTAGAATTAAGTTGTGAAAGATTAAAGGACACTAGTGACACTTTAGAAATTGGACAGTTAGGTTTTCAATGGTTAGACATTAATGCTCTAGAGTTAGGAGAGATAAAAATGCATTATAATAAAATGAATGAAAGTGCTCAAACTTTAGAAGTTGAATTAAGTTTACCAGAAAAGATTAAAATTAATTCTCAAAAATTACTAGAAAGAACAGAATGTGTTTATCAAAGTCAATATAAAGAACAATATCATGGTAATTTTATGTGGTACAAAGAAAGCATATTTTTATATATATTAGAACCTGGATATTTGAGTGATAATTTGTACCATTACTGCACTAGAAAAGACCTATTTTACAAGTATGCTAGTAGGACAAAATTCATAAGATATATCTTATTAAAATTTGAAATAAATAAAAAGGTATTCAATTTAAATATTAGCAGAAAGATTATTGATAAAGAAAGAGATATTGGAAAGGCCAAAGTTAAACTTAGAGTTATAGATAGAAAGATAAATAATAAAGATTTTCTTCAAGAAAATATAACTAAAGAAAAAGATTTAAATAAACCTAAAGTTAAATTGAAAAGACTTAATATAGAATAGAATGATTTTCAAAATGATTTTCAAGAGTTCTTTAATGTTAAAGTTGTATCACTGATTTGCAATTTTTAAAGGATTATTTAGCTTAGAAAGATTATAAATTTGAAAAGTTTTTCGATATCTGTTAATTAATTAATTGTTTGCAAAGACATTTTTTTTTTCGGTGGTTTAGAGGGTATTGTAAATATCAATAAGTCGATATTTATATTTTAAATTATCATTTGTTATTAAAAAAAAAAAATCTCTTTAAGTTGATGTTTACATATGAAATATTTAATTTTTTCTTTTATGTTTATTAAATATAGTTATTATTTAAAGTTATTATTTTATTTATATATATTGATAGTACATCATAATAAACATTTAATTATTGAAATAAATAAGGACATATAAATTATTGATTATAAAAAAATTATTTCATTTATAATGATTATTAAATGTAATAAATAATTATTTATGTGTATTTTTAAAGATGTCAAATTTTCAATTTAATATTTTATATATATATATACTTGATATTTTATTTTTATTTTAATGTTAATTGTTTTAAAAGAGAACATATATAACATGAGTTTTAAAATAGTATCTGCTGGCGCATGGAACGATAGCAACAACAATAAAGGAAGCCATTATCAATATATTGCTTATTGAAATAGATATAGAACAAACAACTGAAAAATAAAGATTTTGTTGTACTTTAGTTCTATAAAATTTACTATTCTTCAAAATACTGAAATAACATATATATCTTATGGTAAATATATAAATTATGGCTTGCTAAGAAAAATATATCGCAGCTAGGAGCTGCGTCATCACATTCATTTATTCCAAGGCAATTTTCAATGGAACAACTAAAAAAATTCAATGTATAAATTTCGTCGCGTCTGGAGTTGAAACTAGATATAGCTATCTTAAATGTATAATCATCAATTTAATCATAATCTGGAAGTAATTGGAATTAACATGCTGGATTTAACATTTTAATTTGTTTATTTATTTTTTAAAAAGGAAGGAAAGTTTCAAACGGATAAAATATGCATATATCTAAGGATTAACAATTTTCTTTAATATAATAATTTCTTCGCCTTTCGAAAGAATGCATTCTAATAACAAAAGTAAACAGATACAAAGAACTCATGTAATAAATTAACTTTTTCGAAAGGAAAATTAGCTAAATGAACTTTAAAAGATATTTAATAATTTTATATATATATATATATGTGTGAATAATATATAAATATATTTTGAGATTGATATATATTTTTTTTATTTACTTTTATTTTTCATTATAAAATACAACGTTTTATAAGTGGTCAATTTAAGCATCTTGTTTTATAGTAATATTAGACGTATAACAGATGTTCAGATAATTATCTTAAATAATTTAAAAATCTTAAAATGTAATTTATAGGTTGAAGTTATATATGAATTGTTATATTTATATTATAATTGTTAGGCAGAAATATGTCTTTATATATTTAATCTATATATACTTATTACAAGTATATACATATAGTTATTCTTTGTATTTATATTTAAAACAACAATATTATTTAAAGTTGAACTATAACATAAAATAAAGGATGTACTATTTGTTTTTATAAATAATGCCTTTGTAATTATTTAAAAGAGCGATACTATATTATTTTTATTTTCTCATAATACCAAAGTTATTATGAAGTTAATTGAATTTACAATTTAATAAAAGATAATTTTATATTTCATTTATTATTTGGTTTGTAGGTCATTTACACATATTATTATTCATTCACATATTTAGAGGTACATAAATTTACATAATTAGATGTGTATATTTGAATTTAGTAAAAGTCCCTTTGTTTCTGATATATATATATATATTTGATTAGTTAGTCACATCAACCTTAAAAATAAATTATAAAGATAGGTCTCATTGCTTTACATGATTTTAGATTTGTTTTATGTATAGCTAGCTGGAAGGGCATTTAAACAATTTATTTAAATATAACTGGAATAATTTTGTTTTTCTTCATTCTTTAATTTTAATGGAATACCTAATAGACGTTCCATTATATTTGACTTGCTCAATTGTAAGCTACCTATTAGTTTCCATTACATTTGGCTAGTCCAATCGTAGGGCTACCTAACCTAATATAGATTCCATTACATTTGGCTAGTCCAATCGTAGGGCTACCTAACCTTATAGTTTCCATTACAATATATATATATATATATATATATATATATATATATATATATATATATATATATGATAAATAAATGTTTGTATGTTAATTACTGGCAGTGGCTTATTTTATTCCTCTTATATATATATATTCTTATATTATATTTTTAAATCTCTACTATTCCACTGAGCTAGTGACATGGGCTAACGACCGGAAACCAAATATAAAAAATTTTTTTTTTTTTTTTTGGACTTAGGTATCTACCCACTTTATAAATTTTTCTAGGTTCAAATGCCTAGATGGCACCCTGTAGTGCCGATTACGTTAAGTCTCCTTTTCTCCGGATCGTTACAACATGTATAAATCCATTATCTTTCAAAACGTATTTAGTTCAATGCAACCTTCTTAAATAAATAATTTAAATAACTTGCTTGTCATGCCGTATGGAAAAATAAAATGTATAAGAAAAAAATAATAGAACTCTTGTGGGGAGGAGGTGAATGTAAATGGTCCTTGGGAAAGCGATAGTCAACATTTTTTTTTTGTTTTTTTGTATATAGTCTTTTTGTAAAATTATTAACCGGATGTTTTGTAAATGTCTTCATCAATCGTGTACCGTAATTACTAACCCTAAGTAAAATATTTTTTTTTGATCATTTTTTTTTTAAGAAACTTTACTGATATGTAACGAGCACAGACGTTTGTTACATTGTTTTTTTTTATATTTATTAAACATGAAAGTAAATTAAAAAGTTCGCATTTAAAAATTTTCTTTAAGAATTAAAAATTGAAATTAAATATCATCTTAAACTTGTATATATTAAATCGCACAGATAAAAAAAATTATTAAAATAAAACTGTATTAAAAATAGAAAAGGTATTTTAAAAACAAAAACTTAAAAAGATTTAGAGATAAAAATATATATTTGATTTGGAAAATAGGTTAATTAATCAGAAATGGAAATGATTGTTAATTAGTTAAATGTAAACCAGCCTTGAGCATTTAAATGTAAAAACATCGGTCAGATAGGAAAACAATAGAAACAAATAGCCAATGAAAGAAATCCATCGGGAAATCGGACCTCAGTGAAAGGATCATCACATCGATGACATAATGCCAAGTCAATCCTTCGAATATGTATAAAAGGAAAATTTGGAAATTATTAATTAGTGTGATTATGATTATTACAATGTGACAGATAGGTGTTAGTGCGGGAGAAGGGATTGAAGTGACGCACAATTCAATCCCTTCAGTTTTGCCAAAGAAAGAAAGAGAAATGAACTATCGTTTTCTACATTGAGGACCAACTAAACTAAAAAACCTCCGAATAAATAAATAAACAATGGCTAAATGGATACCAACCTTTTGAGGACGGCATGGGAATTCACGTTCATGGCAAGTAATGGATAAAGATGAACTGTTGTAAACCGTAAGAACTTTATAAATAATGAACATTAAATTAAAACTTTCCATATTTAAATGATTGCAATATTATCCTATGTGACCAACATTATTTATTAATTAGTTATAATTTTATTTAATGTAATTATTTTGTAAAATCATTTCCATTTATTTATTTTTTGTTCTTTAAGTTTTATTATGGTTTCTGTTTTCCGTTAAGTTAAATGATATAAATGTTAAACTTAAGTCGGGCGTGAATGGCTGTATAGATTTGTAAATTATATAGGGGAGGGTAATCTTAGGTTATTTATGTCATTGTTAGATTTGGTCAATGTATTGGATATATTGATGTAGTTAGTAGATGTAGTCGGAGATTCGCTACTGGCAGAATCGTTTATATATACGCCGCACTCACCCGTTTGCCTATGGAAGGAATTATAAGACGGAGAACGCAGTTCCTTTCTATGGAGTTTTTTTTTTATTGTTCTTCTCATTAGATAGATGTAATATTCCTATCTGATTGAGAGTCAATGTCTTTTCTTAATCATTTGGTGCTGCCGTATTCCGAATTACGTTGAATACATCGATGTATCAGATGGATTGATGCCAGTTTGACTGCGAATTTTAGCCTAAGGTTAAATAGGGATAGGATGTTTTTTTTCAAAAGCAAATTTATGTAGTCTATTCATACTCGACCTTAAATAAAAATGCATTAAATTTAAGTTGTTTATGGACGCTTGCATGGATTGGTTATCGATTAAGTATGTTTTGGGTTTTCATATTTGATCAAAATATATATAGACTTTCGATAAATAATAATACCTTATGGTGAGTATCTAAAATGTATTTATTCGGATGTCTTTTAAGTTATTGGTGACAATGCAAGTATCTTATGCTGAATACTAGAGGGTTTCTTATATTTCCCTATGCAATTGTCAGTAATCAATAATTTTGTATTTTGATCGTTTATGTTTATTTTGAAATGTTTTTTGACCGTTGAAATCTATGTAACCGATCTATAGCAACATATTAAAACAAGCTTTTATAATCCCATCTGTGTGAACTTAATTAAAATGTAAAATCAGAATATAATAGAAATTAAAATGTAAATTAAAATCTAAGGTAAAGTTAAAAATAATGTTAAATGTTAAAATGTAAACTAATATTAAAATATTTTAAATCTTTTATATATATATATATATATATATATATATATATATATATATATATATATATATATATATATATATATATATATATATATATATATATGATAAATAAATGTTTGTATGTTAATTATGGGCAGTGGCTTATTTTATTCCTCTTATATATATATATATATTATATTTTTAAATCTCTGCTATTCCACTGAGCTAGTGACATGGGCTAACGACCGGAAATAAAATATAAAAAAAAAAAAAATTTTTTTTTTTGGACTTTGGTATCTGCCCACTTTATAAATTTTTCTAGGTTCAAATGCCTAGATGGCGCCCTGTAGTGCAGATTACGTTAAGTCTCCTTTTCTCCGGATCGTTACAATATATATATATGATTTATTAATGTAAATAAAATGAGCATGAGTAATTTAATTATATTTCTTTTTTAATCATCATTGGCCTATGTACATTTATTTAATATGAGATTTGTCTTTTATAACATAAGAAATTACAATATATAAATACAATTTTAGTAGCGCTATATGCAATTATATAATCGAAACTTTAGTCCACCCCTTGATCGAATTTACTTAATAAGGATTATTCAGTTTATTATAAAATGTAATTAACATAAATAAATTAAATAATCTAAGCTTATGCTGAGTAAGGAACATGTGTGGGAGAATTCATTTGGAATACATATATAATTGCATCACAAAATGCCACACACATGGGACGATTAATACATTATAAAGAAATTTGTTTAGTGGAATTAGAACATTATGGTTTAGGGATATTCATAGATTTTATTTGGAATAAAAACTAAGAGGGCAGTGCATGCATGGTGGCATATTTATGTGACCGAGTCTTGGATCTTAAAAGATTCTTCATGTTATTAATGGAGAATGGTGACCAATTTTTTTCTGCTACTTTGGAAGAATCATTTCACTGATGAAGAACAGTCTGTTGTGAATTGCCATGGGCCAGTTTTTCTTGGAGTGAGACCATATAGAGCTAGCTCAAGCAGCAAAGAAGGCCCAAGAGGATTTGGCCTTGTTCTTGGACTTAGATATATGAGATGGGGTTCGGATTTCTGATAGACCCATGAAATGAAATACAATATCTATACAAACATGAACAAGAGAGCCTGTATGCATGCAATGCTTGGAACAATATACAAGTAAAATTTTAAAAATCAGAAGCAATTAATTAAGACCTATATTTTTGAATATCCAGTATATATATATATATATATTGTAACCAAAATCCCCGGAGCCGTCCACCCTGATGGCTCACAAAGGTGGTAACCAACCTTCCATCACCCCTCCAACTACCCATCATCATGCCGTACTTGTTGTGGCACTATAAATTGTAACCGTAAATTGTGTAATCTCAACTACATAACGTAAGTGCACTAGGAATTACAACCTTGGTCACTGATCAACTCTCATTGCACATTATCAGCTATTAAGAGCTATATCCAAAAGCATATCATACTATTTATTTTATGCACAAAAGACCACAATCAACATCTGGGGCAACTTACTACAGACAAAATTAATGAATTAACCTAACTTTTTATAATTTATTTGATCGCAGCCAGGGTATACCGCGAAGACCTATCATAGTATTATTATAAAACATATTAAACAAATTATAAGTGCAATTTTATCACCCTTAAACCTCAATTTGCGATTTTTATGATATGCGACCCTATGGTCGACCATGTACAAGATAGCGTAATTTGTGGAACCACATAAAATTATGAAATTTTAAATCATCTATATGATTTAAAAGACAGATGCTAGTCCAAGTAAAGCTTTGCAATTAATAAACATGAATAATTGGGTTCTTTTATAATTTAATATATCATTGAGACTCTTATTGTATTGACGAATGAAAATTTAAAAATGTTAGGTAAATATATTTAATCATATCATTATTGAATAAATCTGTTCACAAGTTTAATAATTAATTTGTATTTTATACTAGAATCAACTATGCAAAGCCACAATGATGGAAAAGGTAAATGGGATTTTATTGTACCCTACCAATCATATACTACCAAAGACGAAAAGCATCTTAATGTTTTCTCAAAATATTAATAAATTCTTATATCATGTAGACAATAATATGTAATTCAATGTATGCTCTATAATGTATGCTCTATCCAAAGTTTATGATTTCTGATGTTATGAATGACACATAGCAACGGCACAGTAAGTTTAATTATAAATCAACTTTTATTTACAAACTTTATGAACAATAAATAGTTAATTTCAATATTTTAAATAAAACATAAATAAACAAATAAAATAATTAAATGATGGTTCAATAGACTTTCTTCAATACATCTCACAGGTACAGTATTTAAAAACCTAATCATACCTTATTTCAATCTAATATAATGAATATTGAGACAATTATTAAATTCAGCATTAACTTATGAAATATTGAACATCATTTCCAGATTCAATAAATCCCTACTGTATACCTATAATAATATAATAAATAATATGATGTTTGTATGTTTTAGCTATAATGTAATCATTAATTAAAATGAAAATGTAAACTTACACTCCGGTAGATAATAATTAACCAACAGTTAATTATCATGAAGTACTTGAATAGAATGTCCTGTTGCCATTTATCAATCTAACCGATAAATTATGCTTACAAATGAAGAAGATGATTTGGCAGATTAACTAAAATACTTTGCCCAACTTATATCTGTGAAGCAAACATATTCCTGTGGATGTATTCATCTACACGTAGGAATGAAATAATACTAAACGTTTTGCGTATTTAACATCATCATAAAGTCATACGTATAATCACACAATTCCGCGGATTAACCACCAGCGCAGGAATGTGTGTAAAATACAAAATGGCAATTAAAATAATCTGCGGATTAACCACCAGCACAGATTAAAGCCTTTAACATACTAAAACAACATTATAATTTACCTCACATTAAAGTGCAAATCATCCCCCTCAATTCTTCTGATTATTCAGAATACACTGACACTTTAGCAAACGTGGGTTCTTGCTTAGTAAAATATTACAATAATCAGGACAACCAATGTACTACTTATCTTGCTTAAAATAAACATGTATAATATAATGTAAATAATATTAGCATGGGAATATAAATCTGGAAAGACTCACAAAATATCTCATAAAGATTGGTATATCTCATGAATTCATTAAGTACTGTTTAAGCTTTCTCCGCAAGCGCTATTCTTTTGAATAAATATTTTATTCAACCTTTATTAATTTAAATCTAACAAATATAACTTATGAACTTCATATGCGAGTTCATATAACGATAAAATTAAATAAATGTATTATTCATTAACATATAACATTTAACGGTGTGTGTGTGATAAAACTAAATGTAAAGCATTTTATAGTTCAAATACATGAATTTTAGCAGATGTGTATCACAAATTGGATTGTATAGCATTTTGTAACTCCTAATGTGATCCGTGGAATCCATGTACAATGTGTAGAATAATAAGTATATGAGGTAATAGCTATAACTGTAGTTAAATTCCATACATGCAATTCTATCCATTTTGATTAGTTATTAAAAGCAACATTAGATTAACGATTTGCGTGGCTCTCCAAACATGAAACAATTCTAAAACAGGATACACAGAATTTAAATGAAAATGTTTTTCATAAAGTTATTAATCCCTACATCTCTCTATCAAAAGTGTTCCAAGTTTATCCTATCCATGCAAGTATTTATTTATCCATTGCGTTAATCCAGGAATAACTAATTACAGCAATTAATTTATTCATTTTTAAATAGACGATACAATTATAAAAAAACTTTGATTAATTATTTGAAAAATGTTTATGATCCAAGCGTTAAACAAATTAATTAGCAAATATTAATGGCATTGTAAAGTTAAATATCAATCAATATTATATTTTATCAGAATTAAAAAACGGAAATATTAAATATTTTGATAGCTTTAACGCTTTACTTTATTTTAACTTAAACTTTTTTCTTTTTAAAAAACAAATTTTCAATTTAATAAAACTTCTGTAATTAAAACACTGATTCAAATTTTCCAAATTGTAGAATAATAAATATTTCAAAACATACCAAATTCTTGTATTTAATTCTTTCAAACTGGGAAGCTCCGACATTTCAAAAATGCGATATTGGAAACGCTACCGGTGATTTGATTCTTGGCCGACCGACCTGAAAAGATCTTTAAATTTAGTGATCCATCTTAATTAGATACCACTAAGTTATTTTATGTTTATAACAAATTTTGTGGTAATTTATTCACTTATTAATGGCTTCAAAATAAGCTCAGCAAATTTACACTATTTGCCTTGACCATTTCTGTTCTTCTTCCCAAGACAAACTAAACAGACGATATTCTCCTAGAAATTCGCGCTCTTTTCTTTTATTACATTGAGACGCCTACGTAATTATTGTATTTATTTAATAATTTATTTTAATTGAACAAATGGTTTTATTTTAATTCAATAAAAACAATAATTTAAGATTACTTTAAATAAACAAAAACAAAACATTATTTTTAATAATATTTTACCAAATTTTAATATGTTGTAAAATTTTAAAAAGTTAAACATTCCGATATGAGTTAGCATATGGAATGAAGCAAATTGAAAATTATTAAAATAATATCAGAAAGTAATCTGTTCAAGTGCGAATCAAGCCAACCAAATCACCAAGAGAAGAAAGAGAAATTTTTATATAAGTTACATCAATTAATATATTTTCTACTAAAATATATGGTTACAATATATATATATATATATATATATATATATATATATATATATATTTATATAACTTATATATATATATATATATATATATATATATATATATATATATATATAAGTTTAGGTTATGGTTGTTGAAATTTATTTCATGGAACAAATATTTTATTTTAAATAACACATTTTTAGAATTTTATTAACAAGTGCTATTACTCTAATGTGGAATAAACATATCTTAGAAAAAATAGATTTCTACTCTGTTTTTGGACTATAACAATATAATATAATTAAATTATTTTCTCCCAAACTGGCTAGTGTCTGCTGTAATGACAATAACAAAACTTGTTTTTAAATAAAAAACTTAATTGATCTTCCCAAAAAGGGGAAGGGGGTTAAAAGAGAGTGAACATACTTGTGAATTTATTAGGACATTGGCATATTATTTCAAAAATACAATATATAAAATATAATAAGAGTTACAAAATATTGCTGCCACATGAAAGTGAAATAAGAAATTATTATTATTTAAAAGAGGCTCAATGATAGGAGAGATTGTAATAGAGAGTTTATGGAAAGTTAAATATATATCTAAAAGCAGGTAAGATTTTACAAATAATTTTTAATTGATAATTAATTTCTGATATTAAGATGAGCTAAAAGAGTTTCAATACATTTAATAAATGGTTAAGTAAGATATTAAGATTAAGGTTGAAGTTATTTAACAGAGGTTTATGATATATCAGCAGCAACATGAAACTATTACCATAATCAATTATTAGTAGCAGTCCTCCATTGATTGCAGCATCCATCAGAGACTAGATCTAATTTGATTCTTGTTTGTCAGGCAGATAGCATTTTCATTATTTAATGTTTAAGTACATGATTATAGTTCATGGTGAGAATTTTGGAAGAATATTTTTGAATGGTGAGAAAGGTGCATTTTTTTTCTACTCATGGCAAATTGATTCAAAAACAAGATGAGTGTGAATTTGGCTTACCATTGTTCTTTTAAAAATGGGTGATCTCTTTTAGGTATTCAAAATCATCCATATTTTTACATTTTTGCACATTTTCTTGGAATGCTTTTAGTTGCCAGACCTGAGAAGTTTTATATACTTTAGTGATCTACAGTTTGAAGACTGGATGTACTTTTTGTTTTTGTAAGTTATACCACAATGCAATCCTGCTAAATTCCTTGAATGATTGTTTTAAAATATATTCCTAGATTTTAAAACTAATTTAAAATGAATAAAATTTTCATTAATGGATCTTAACATTATTTTTATACAATTATAATATTTTTATCTTGGACTAATGTATTTCTTCTTAATTGATTTAATTGCATTCGAGAATATTCAGAGGATTTGCATCTGATTTTTTACGACCATTGCTGAAAATAAATAATATTTTTAACAAAATTTTAAATATATAATACATTATAACATACTTTAATATAATACTTATTTTAGATTTGGGGTAGTCTTTGATTATATATATATATATATATATATATATATATATATATATATATATATATATATATATATATATATATATATATATATATATATATATATATATATATATATTGAAATGATACAAAATATTTATTTATTTAAGAAAGTTAATTTAAGATATTAAGAAATATTTACATCATGGTTTTTTTATAAATAATGTAAAAAAATTGTGTTAATAAGTGTGAATATTTGCATCAGGATGGAGTTTGAATTTGGTTTGGTGGTGGAAGATTTGAATGGGCGGTGAAGCAAAATCTGAGTATCAGATTGAGCACTTCAGTATTAATATTGAAGTAACTTATTTTTTCTGTGTTAAATTTATTAACAACATTGCAATCTTGAAATATATATTTTCCATTAGTCAAACTATACTCCAATTTTGCTGTACCTTCATTTGGATACTTCCATGTCCATTTCCTTTTAATATTTTTCACAAAAAATAATTCATAATATAAAGTTTTTTTTTTTCTAGAAACTCCACAAGTTTATGTCCTCTCTCATTTCTATTACCATAACCAAAATTACCTTCATCACTTTCATCTTTCATTTGTTTACCAATTCTAGCATTAATGTTTTCATAACAATTTTAAAATATTGTTTATTCTGATCAAAAGCCTTTTGTGCATCCATATAAAAATTTTCTACTACTTCAACACTATGAGAACTTGTTGGGACATAAACCTGAATTATCTACATTTGGTATTAAGTTATATAACTATTCTTACCACTCTGTCCAATACCTCATAAATCTCCAAAATGTTATTCCACTTTTTATTTATAATGAATCTTATTCCACTTGTGTTTCCAATATTTGTGTCATTACATTAGAATACATGTCCACTTTTTAAATCATATGTCTCTTCACCTTTCTTCTAACTTCACAAAGTCCAATAATGTCCCATTTAATATAAGACAAGTATTCTAATTTCTGTAATATTCCTTCACTGATTAATAAGAAGTAAGATATGTGTTAATGCAAAACAAGAGAGACAAAAATTATTAAGAAAAACAATATTTACAGTTGCTATTCCTAATCCTCAGAAACATTCTAATGAATTTAAATGAGAAATTATAATTGGTTTCAAATATTAGTGAAATTTGAACATGATACAGATTTGAATGAAATTAATATGAAAATAACTGATACACTTTTAAAAACTGCAACAAAGGTAACTAGTAAAAAACAACTATTGACCAATAAAATTTCTACTGAGACTAAAGAATTTATGAAGAAAAAAGAATATGATTATATATAAAAATGATGTATTAAAAAGAAATAGATATATTGAATTTTGTAAAATGGTGTAGAAAAAAGTTGAAAATGATTTAAGAAAGTATAACTATGAATGAGCAAGAAAATATGTAGAAAAGAATAAAGTCTCAAGAGTGTAAAAGAACATTTTGGTATTGGTGGGAAATTTTTATCTGAAATAAGGAAAAAAAGAGGGAATTATTAATAAAAAGAAAGATGACATCATGAAATGGGTAGAAGTATTCTATTAATAATTATATAGTAATAAAGAACAAGTACCTCCTGTATAAATTATATCTTCTGAATGGCCCAGAATTTTAAATGAAGAAGTGAGACATGTAATTAAATTTATGAAGAAAGAAAAGGCTCCAGGTAATGATAGAATTATAATTGATATACTAAAGGAAGCAGGTGAATCAATATATTTTTTTAGCAAAGTTATATAACAAATGTTTAAATGAGTGAGATGTACCAGATGATTGGGATATGTGGTAGTAATATTAAGATTTTAAAAAGATGATAAAGAAGATATTAGAAATTTCAGAATTATCAGCCTTTTATCAGTTTTATACCAAATTTTACCAAGATAATTACAACTCATCTACAGAGAACATTGGATTTCCACCAACCAAGAGAAGAACATGGATTTAAAAGTCGTTTTAGTAGTGTATATGATATCCAGGCATTGAGAGAAATTATAAAAAAACATAAATGAATATGAATTGCCATTATGCTTTTTGTTTTTAGATTATGAAAAGGCATTTGATTTTGATGCTGTCATATTTTAAAGTATATTTATAAAAATGCAACAACAAAACTTGGATTACACACTGATACTAGGAATGTCAACATTGAGAAAGGTGTAAGACAGGGTGACTCCATATCTCCAAAACTTTTTATAGCAGTGATGCAAGAAGTATTTTGTGGATTAAAATGGGAAGCTAAAGGATTGAAAGTAAAGGTAGATTATTTAAGTCATTTAGATTTTGCAGGTGATGTAGTTGTTTTTGCAAATAATGCTTTAGTGCTGCAGAAATGTTGCAGGAGCTATCAGATGAAAGTAGGAAAATAGGACTAAAAATAAGTGTTAAAAAGACTAAAGTAATGTTCAGTGGATTTTCCCAAAATATGAAAGTAAAATTTATTAATATTAGTTAGAAGAAATTAACAGTTACAAATACCTTGGTCAGATTATTAATACAAATGGAAACATAATGGATGAAATTAATCATACAACTAAACTTGATTGGAATGCTTTTGGTAGAAATAACTTGATACTAAAAAGACATATCCCAGTGTGTTTGCAAAGGAAAGTTTTTTATAAATGTGTATTATCAGTTCTTACTTATGGGTCTGAGACTTGGACACTTAATATAAGAGAAATACAAAGACTTCAGATCACTCAAAGAAATATGGAAAGATGCATGTTCAGAGTAACAACAAGAGATCAAAAATGCAATGTAAGAATAAAAGAACAAACAGGTGTTACTCACCTCATTGAAAAATTAAAAGACTGAAGTGGAGTTGGACTGGACATATTGCTAGAAGAGACGGTAATAGATGGACAATTGAAATCTTAAACTGGATTCCAAGAGATAGTAAATGACCCAGAAAGATACCACATGTGAGATGAATGGGTGAAATAAGAAAGTGTCCAGGGGTGATGTGGAGAAGAGAAGCTAAAGATCAGAGAAGATATATTGAACATGGAGAGATCTTCATCCTGCAGTGGACTGATAATGGTTGGCGATGATGATGATGATGAACTTATTTTTAAAAAATAAGTGTAATTTAGTATTTGCAATTAGATATGTTTAAGTAAATGCAAATTAAATAAATACTGCATTTGATATTTACAAATTTAGAAAAAAACAAATAAAATATATATATTTTTGGCGACATTCATTTTATTTTATATGTTATACAAGGCTTGTTTTTCTATATAAAAAAGAGTAAAAGAGAAGGTATTTCAGCTTAGTTTTAATTAGTTTTTATAAAAAAATATATTAAAGTCTTTAATAAAAAATTCAATTAGCAAAAACTAACGATTTAAAAGCAAAATAGGTTAGTGAAAAAGATTTGCTAATTTGAACAATAAAAACAAATAGTTTAATTAAATTTTTATTTCACCTCACAAAAAAAATAATTATAATTATAATTAATCATTATTGACTTTAAATATATATATATATATATGAATTAATCCTGTGCAGACTGAAAAACGAAATAAAAGTTTCTATGACTAGTATTGTTCCTAATTAAGATTAATTTTACTATTGTTTATCATTCTTATATCATAATATGTAATTGTTTTTGAGTGTTAAAAGTTACATCATATACTGTAATAACAGAATATAATTTAATATAACAATAGTCTTAATTTAAATCCTTTATATATATATATACATACAACATTGTAATCAAAAACATTAGTAATTTTATATATATATATATATATACAACATTGTATCAAAAACCTTAGTAATTTTAAACCTTATTAATTGCCTGCACATTCTTGAGATATATATACTTATCATTTACTACTTATAAACAAATTTGGCCATAAAAATTCCAGGGCTTAAATAAATGAGACAGTTACTAATAGAAAATTTAAAATTTACTTCGCAATTACTATTCAAATCAATGTTTGTTGCCATAAATTTTATTCATACATAATACAAATTAAGTTGTCAATCAATTAGTATGATAACTTACAATGCTGATTCCTTCTCCTCCTTCTTCTTTTTCTTGTTGTTGTTATTATTGTTGTTTTGAAACCAACTTTTTTTGTACAAAAAAATTACTAATTTATCTAATTATAATTCTCCAACGTTTGTATCGTCAGCATGTATTATAATCTAAATCATTTCTTATTGTACTAATGTGAAGTATTTTAAAGATAATCTTTGCAATATAAGTAGGGTCTGTATTTTCTGCAAATAACACATTAACATTATTTATAAAACACTATCTTAGGAAGTTTTATGTATTTATGTTTCATGTATTCAATTGTATAAAGATATACTTTATTAATTATAGATTCATTGTTAACAAAAAACAAAGTTCATACTAAATTGTTTAATTATTGTGCTATTACAGTTTAAAATAGTACAAAATATCCTTAAATAAAACTCTACCGCTACCACTGTGTTTCATTCAAAGTACACTATTATTATTATTATTATCATCATCATCATCATCATCATCATTATTATTATCATCATCATCATCATCATCATCATCATCATCATCATTATTATTATTATTATTATTATTATTATTATTATTATTATTATTATTATTATTATTTGTTTCAAAATGCCTTAGTTGTCTCAAAAGATGGTTACATAGTATATTAACTGCTATAAGTTGATTAAAATTTAACATTTACATTGTCATTTTGATAGAGTTCTTTCTGAATTTACATGAACTTAAAAACATAATTCTTGTCTACATATAATATACTGGATTGTCCATTATTTATAACTTTGCTGTTTGTCTGAGCAAGGACCAAGTAGCTGCATAAATAGCCAGGCTGGTGATATGTTTGTCTCTAACTTGAATTTTAATTAACTTATTCTAAATGTGGCTGGATGCCTTTTGGGATTATTAACCAATACGAATGCACACCTAGTGCACCAAAGTGCATATAAGACAAACATTGAGGCTCTTGTGGCTGGTACAGACCTACCTTTGTAAGTTGACATAATTTGTATCATTGTAGTGTTTTGTTTTCTATATTTCCCCTACAGAATGCATCTAGTCTGCTCCATGGCCTTGCAATTGAAAATTATATGCTATAAAGTCTCCTCCACCATATGGCAAAAGGCTAGAGAAAGGATCAACTGACCTGTACATTCTTCTGTGATGTAAAAATATTTAGTAGGTAAAGCATTCATTTTGATTATAAAATCTAGGAACTTAGGTTCTAGTTGCCATCTTTTGTATTACTTGATCAGATATTTGTTTCCTATTTCTAGTATTGATGGAATCTCCTCATTGAGATTATTTTGATGTATAAATTTATATATTTCCCAATATTTATACTTTTGTTCAAATTGATCCAGGTTTGTTCTTTCTCTCCTGCATTGGTAGATGATGACTGCCAAAAAAAACAATCTTTTGGAGGAGGCCTAACTGTAGGTGTTGTCTGCTCTAAGCTTCTTAATTTAGGAAATTGGATGAGTATAGAAATTTTAGCATTCCTTGTTTTGAATGTTTGAAATGTTTGTAAGATATGCAATCCCAGTCCATTTGCTATAAGAGGGTGATTGAGTTTTGCCATTGAAATTGCCATCATCTTTTTCCCCCAGATGAGCTTGCAACATATGGAATTAATGGATGCCATAATTTTTTTTGAAAATTTAACTACAGGCATATAATATGTTATCTTGGTTATTATAAGCTTGTTAATCAGTTGCACCTTTGCATATTTGGACAAATATGCCTTTGAGAGTGATTCAGTTATGCGTTTGACTTCTTCTTTGAGCTTGGCTTGGATATGACATCTCATTCCAGTGGCTCCTAGAAAATAGGGAAAGCCTAAAAACGGAGTAGGTTTTGCTTAATACAATGGCCCACATGGCCTTCCAGTGAGTAGTGTCCAAGCTTCAGTCTTTTCTAAGTTTATTCTCATTCCATATTGTTTTCAGGATTGTTCAAGCACTACCTGAAGCTGTGATATTTGCTTTTTGGATGTCAAGAAGACTGTGTTATTGTCCATGTATGCAAGACATGCAATCTTCTGTGTTGTACCAGGTATTTGAACTCCAATGAATGTGCTATTGATTTTATCAAGAAGTGAATTGATATAATAAATAAACATTAATGCACTC